>VDFB02153183.1:24630-53273 GCA_007258455.2 Sequoia sempervirens | reverse complement strand
TACCAAAGAGACCAATTCTTTTCTCTTTCCAATAGTAATATCTGTATTTGACAACTTTCTAATATATGCTTCCTCCCTGTCGAAGAGACTTTGGGTAATCTCGATTAGTTCCGATGGGTCCATGTCTCTTCAATGACATTTTTGTTGTAGCATTGTGTCGGGGGTTTCGAAAAGGAATTTAATAATATCACTTCGATATGCAAGGTATCTTTGATATCATTTTTGTTTGTGGTTTTCCCACTTATATCGTATTGGATTTAGGGTTTTTTCCTTGACTTGTGTAGTGATTTGAATCTTTTGTTCTAGTCCCCAATTTGTTCAATCAAAATGATTATGTTCTCTGGTTCACTAAGACTCCAAATTTAGTGAGCTTCTTGGTGACCATATCTCATTTGAGCCTTTAGTCAAAGCAACTCGTGTGCCTTTTACATGATTCCACATTTTGCATATATATCTATCAGGGCGCTTGCAACTACAACAACTGACCATTGTGTTTTGGGGGATATTCATCTTTGCTATAAAGCTCCCATTCATGCACAAATAGGGAGGGTGCTGGCTAAGAATGATGGTTTAGTTTTGGACTAGCAAAGTGTGCTTGATTGAATGTCTGGGAAGTCCTTTTAACATGTTCATGTTGTGCATATCCATGCTTAATGGATCGTTCTGTAAAATAGCTCACATTTGTGTGCATGCTTCCACTATTTTGCATTCACAACATCTAATAACATTCCTCTATCCTCTTTGCTTCGATGGATGTCCCTTTGGTATTTCATCATTCAATTTTTTTCCAAGCTAAAATATAATAGAGCTTTAATTCTACAAGAGATCTATACAAGCATATCGACTATTGGCTTTGAATACAATGCATTCGTCAGTGCATTTGGCTTATCTCATTGGAAATTGATCTTATGAATCCTCCAAGATGTATGTTCTTCAAGAAGAGAGAAAGGGGAATTCCTCATGGCACTCCCAAAAAAATGCATTCAGTGATTTGAATTTTCCTCCAATAGAATTGGTATTGATACTAACATCTCCCAAGCTATTTTTCTCATTTTCATCATAATTGGAATTGCAACAAAGGTTCAATTGCAATATGGCATGACTTTATGCTATACTTCTCAATGGAAATTTCATGAAGACTAGGCTACCAGAGAATGTAGTCACCATTGATCAAGTTTCTTTTCACCTTAAATCTGCATACCGTTTATCTTCACTGGAATGTGAAGCATGCAAGTAGTCATCAAGACCTATCGATCTATTGCATTACCTCCCCCATGCCACAAGTAGCTACCAAGATGTTTCCCTATTTTAAAAAATAAGGATCCTTGTTACTTCTACCAATTATCATTCCTTAGCGTACTCACTTGCAAGTCAAATAAACTAGGAATTTTTCACTTTGCATAGATTTTACCTGCCAAGAAAGGTTGTTTCCTTTTGCAACCTTTTCTTTTAGATCTATAGCTATATCATTAGAAAGTTCTTCCTTCATTATGATTCCTATCAAGCCTGATCTTTATATGATTATTTAGGACTCTACAAGCAGTTGCATATACGATCTTCCCCTTTGAAAGGGCCCCTTCATTTTCCTTAGTTAGCAGAAAAACTTCCTTCTCTTGGGATGGCTCTTTATATGGTGATTGTCAATCGTCAAATACATGTAACAATTCAATCTTTGTGCCACCAAAGGTTTCCTACTTTTTATTGGTTTTCCATTGTTCCACACTTTTAGCATATTCACCAATATAAAGGGCCCTTAACAGATGGGGATATTTTTGAAATGTTTAATTTCCTTTTCTTGTGTTTCCTCATCCATATCATCTATATCCTATCCTGCACTTTGAACTAGATGAAGCATACTATTATAATGCTTTGTGAATTTCTTACAATTCTTTGCTTGATCTGCATTTTCCAATTTTATAAATTAGAGTCTCCTTAGATGCCATGTCGATCCTGTATTTTCTTTGGACAATTACATGCAGTTTTCTATTTATGTGGATCTAGGATGAAAAAATTGAAGTGGGTATTTATCAAGGTTTTTCTTTTTGACATTTTGTATTGTGACAAAATAAATGAAGTAGCCTTCAGAATCACTCTGAAAAACTTATCAAAAATTCTCCTGGAGCCATGAAAATTCACTAGCATGTTGACTTATGATAGAGTAACATGTTGTGTCAAATGGATTGGAATGAAGTTATCATCATTGCAAACTGTCAATGTTCAAATTTGCTCACTCAACCTTTTTTGAAAACTGCTCCTATCAAATCCAATTGAAACTCATCAACTTGCTTCCTTGAAAAATAATCAAATCCGATTATGAGAAGCTACCATCATAGATATTAGTTCACTTAGGTCAAATGAAAATGTGTGTGAAAGGGTTTTTCACCAAACCTCATCCTTTACAATATATTAGATGTTAAAGTGTCCTTTGTGGACTTTTTCTATGAATGCAATAAAAAAATTATGCAAAGTCCATTTGGTTTTGATTTTAAAAAAATACCAAATGAGGTGCCGAGGCTCTAAAAATTGGCATGAAGGTAGCTTGAGGTGGGAAGAATTTGAAATTCCAACTGGTTTGTCGTGAAAAACTTTCAGTTGATAAATGTTGGTCGCCAAAGTTGGTTTCTTTGACAGATTTTATTGTGTATAGACAACAAACCTTTTCTGAACCTTTCAATTTGGTGTTTTAAAAATTTTTCAAATAAGGTCATGGGAAGCTAAGATAAGGTGAATAGACTTTCATATGGTAGGTGAACATGTTTTTTGAAGTGATTTGGCGTGAAGCTGGATCAACTTGAAATTATGATTTTTCAAAATAGGCTTTTCGGGTAGTTTTCATTAATGTACATTTGGGTGCTAAAATCAATTTTTCCATTATGAGAGCCCTAAATTTTTCCAAAAATTGAATGAAATTTTAGGCTCCAATAGTGGCTCCATTTGGGGATGTATGCCCCTTGTGGGAATAGCAAGAATCTAGACCTTTGGAGAGCAGAATGAATGCCTTACTCATTGGGAAATAGACTCAAACTCCTTCTCTACCTTGAACTGGTATGATTTGAAAAATCACACCACAACTGATGGCTCAAGGCCACCCAAAAGGAAAGGCCCCTATTTTCCCCTTTCATATACCTTATTTTGGTTTGAGTTCATTAGATTCCAAATGAAAAATTTCATGAAGTCTGCCCTACTATATCAAGTTTCATTGGGAACTTTTAGAATGACACTATGATCATTTTTTCCCATCTCTCTGTCACCATTTTGTAGCTCATGATTAGATATAATCTAAAACTTTTCATCATGTGATAAAATATTACCATTTTCATCATACATAGGGAATTCAATTTTAATGCAACACTCCTCATTATCCTTTTCATTGTCATGCATCATGAAATGATATGCTAGTTGATTTGAAAACTGAAAACATTCACTGTACACCATATAGCCGAGGTTATATGGTTTGATTTTATCATAAGTTTGCACAAGAAATTTGAAATCATCATGAGGCCATTAATGCAACCAAGAAAGGAAAAATTTGGGTATGTGTGAAGGAAAATAATAATGCTCATTCATGTTGTTCATTTGATCATTTGAATGTTTCTCACATGGGTCTGAGAAATCTGCCACATCAACATCTTCTGAGACAATCAGATCTGAAACATTTTCTATTTCTTCTATTTCACTAATTGAAATTTTTTGATCCATACAGTCATCATTATGCACACTTGAATTAATTAATCTTGAACATTCAATATCCTTGATATGCAAACCAATATCTTTCCCAAAGATCTCCAATTCTAGTTTATATATGTCCTCTCAAACTGGGATAGATGTAGAATCTTGACCAACTTCAAGAGTTTTCTCATCATTGTCACACAAAGTGCTTTCACTATCAAAGCAAATGCATGTTGGACATTAAACTTCCAAATCATTCCCATATGTATATTTCCGATATTCTATTGTTAGCAAATCTGAAATTTGTTCACTACTGAGTGAACATGCCTCTTCATCCATCTCATCGCTGCTGTACTTTTCACCATTTTCATATTCAGGAAACTCAGATACATTAACTTCATCAACATAGTCATCTTCTTCACTAGTTGACACAACATTATCTTCATTTGAAAGTGTTTCATCCTCATCATAGAATGAACTTGGATACACATGAGAATCATGTTTTTCACACCTTGGAAAAATTTCCTCTAATATTCTTCTGTGATTTGATCATACAATGAGTTTGATAAAAATTTAGAACCATTTCTAGGTGTGCATATTTCTTCTTCATTAATTGTGTCATCATGGTACTCAAATATCAATGGATGTATTATTTTTTTACTATCAAATGGACTTGCTTCTTCTTCCACATTTTCTATTGCTTCTTCCTCTTGATCTCCATTAAAATTGCAAAAACCACTTAGTTGCAAATCAAGATCCACAGGTTTTTCATCAAAATATGAATTTTCAATGGATTCTTTGTAACATGTATTATTCTCACAGTCACAATATAATATGCAAGAGAGACCCTCTATATATTCATCTTCATCATATAGAATATCATCACAACTATTTTCACTTGCATACCCATCCTCTATCGATTGATCACAATCATTTCCCTCTTCATTATTGTAGGGCAGATTGTCCCTTTTTGTTTCAGCTTCTAACACATTATTTCCAATGCTATGACAATGCATACAAGGCTGCACCTCCGTATCATCTGAACCATGGCTGATATATTCCTCATGTAGTGTGTTTCCAACAACATATTCAATACTGCAATCATCCTCCAAAGTGGAAAATTGGTCTTCAATAATTTCATCTTCATTCAAATCTAAAATATCATCATTGAGAATTTCACTTGCACATGTTTCTTCTATTGGCTACATTGTTCGATTAGTTTCTCCATATTTATCCATACCATTCTCTATGTTATTATATTAACATTTATAGTATGCTCATTCTTGATTATCCATAACCACAACTCCCCAAGAGTAGTTGGCTTCAATGACTTAGAACAATGAACTAAATCGGGTTCATATATTCTCATGAATTTCTCAATGAGCATGGGATCATCTGGTAGAAGATCAAAAGGTATTTCCAAATGGATTTTCAACATTTTGTTGAGTAAGGAGTGTGCAAATTCTCCTTTATGTCTACTTATGCCAAAAAATGCATCTAAGAGATCTTGACCTCTTCTTGAATATGTGCATACTCATCATCTTTTTCCTTAAAATAATGCATGAATTTATTTGCAAGTTCATCCCATGAAGCTATGGAATGTGTAGGCAAGATGGAAAACCAATATTCGGAAAGATCTTCTAATGTTCTCACAAAGAGTCTCATGAATTGTTGTAAGTGCACGTCCATTGATTCATATCCCTTAAATTTTGTCAAATCCTTTTTTACGTCCAAAGGGACGGGATTGGGTAACCTTGGATATTATTGAAGTTTAATGGTCCATAAAGGTTTGGGACACACATGTTTCTTTGTGGATATGGTTGACATTTCTGACTATTTTGATGAGGGGCTTGATATTGATAATGCTCGACATATTGGTTGTATTCATGATCTTGGTAGCTCACTAGTTTTTGTCAAGGAGGGACAAGATAAACATTCATTTGATTCGAGGCTTGTGGTGAAAAAATGTCCTGCTGTGAATGATATGCATCACTTATGTTGCTAAGATTCTCAATTGTACCATAATGTGTATAGGGTAAAGAAGAATTGCTATACATGCTTCAACCTTTATCTCTAACTGGAAATGTTGTAATTTGAAATTTATTTTTGCATTCTTCATTAACTTTTTTTTCTATAGAGTTTCCACCTACTTTTTTCCAAAAGTAGGAAAATGAAATGGATTTTGAAACTATTCTTGGTTTACTTGAGTGGAATCTTCTACTCAATTATGTGAGGTGAAATTATAGGATACAAATTTTTTTGTGAATCTATAAGGAAAGATGGTCTACCATTGGATTTTCTCAAGTTTTTCCCCAATAGAGTCGCCAATTTGTTAGGTCTCAAAAATGTAGGTTTTTAAACCATAAGAGGGTGCTAATCTCTTAGTATGTTTTTGGCTAATGAACGAGGTAAGTATGATTGATAACCCCTTACTCTTTAGGATTTTCTAAACCTAGGTAGGTGTACCTAAATGATAAGGAAAATTTAAAGGTTATGAGTGCAATCTCTAATCTAGGCAATCTATTCACAATGGCACATGGGAGTGAAATAGATGCAAGGATAATGATTGATTCCTACTATAAATGTCTTTGAGATTCAAGTGTATGAGTAAAATTTGGATAAAATGTTCTAAGTATGACTAGTGCCTAATCCTATTGGGCGAATGGAGTTGGATTTGTGTGATGATGGAGATAGATATGTAAGCTAGGTGGATCTACATCTTGGCTTAACTCTAACTTGTTGGGCACTTTGAATGTTTACACCTTGTACAAATGTGCATGTTTTTCAGTTATTGTACTCTTCTTTATGAATCCTAGTGTTATTCTCCCAAATTACTGTGATATCATGAAAGGATTTTTAATTCTTAACTTGAGGGAAACCAATCAAAATAATCAATTTAAAAGGATTTTAATCCCTGGCAGGAACCAATTAAAATGAGTTACTTGAAAGGAATTTAATTCACTCTAGCCAAAACCTAATCAAGAAAATCACACAACAACAACAAATGTCCTGACAAATTGTATAAATTTGAATAATTAAGGAAAACCACTTTGGAGATAGCACATCAACATATAAGAATGAATATTAACACAACAGTTGAACACTGAAAGTAAATCACTGATTATGAACAGTCTTCTCTATTGTATTGCTTCAAAAGATATACATTAATAGTAGAAGTTTCTGAAGTATGGAAATGGATGAGTGCAATATGCTAATAGATGAACCTATCTACTACTACTGATGATTTTTCTTACCTATTATCTGATAATTGATGATATGATTTCATCTTACATTTATACATTGCATTTTTAGTTTTATGGCCCTTCGTATGTCTATCTGGTGCAACTCTTCATTTAATTAATTGTCTTCAGAAAATTAAAACACTTCAATCTTCATTTCCCCGTGAAAATAAAACATTTCACAATACTTTACTTTTAATTCCTTTGCTGGCAATTTCTCACTTTATATTTTACCCGAAATGTCCTTGGGTGAAATACTTACCAACTTCATAGTCTTTATGCTCCCTTTTAACTTTCTCGGTGAAAAATATTACTCTTAATTGTATGCACTATTTTTTTAGGTAAAATAATTACCTACTTCATTAATCCCTCAAAAAGTATTTTATTTTCCATAAAAAGTACTTTTCATTTGCACTTTTCATTTTTGATGAAAATTGTACTTCCCCAAAATATTACTGCATTCACAACATTCACCTCGTGATTTACCTTTTAGCTTTATCAGAGAGACCAATGCTTTTCTCTTGCTGATAGTAATATCTTTTTCTGGCAACTTTCTAATATATGCTTCTTCCCCATCGAAGAGACTTTGGGTAATCTCACCCCAATGGGTCCATGTCTCTTTGATGACATTTTTTGTTGTAGCATTGTGTCAGGGGTTTCTAAGATACTTTTAATAATCTCACTTCGATATGTAAGGTGTCTTCAATATCATTTTTGTTTGTGGTTTTCCTACTTATATTGCACTGGCTTTAGGGTTTTTTCCTTGACTTGTGTAGTGATTTGAATCTTCTATTCTACTCCCTAATCTATTCAAGCAAAATGATTATGTTCTCTGATTCACTAAGACTCCAAATTCAACGAGCTTCTCGATGAACATATCTCATTTGAGCCTTCAGTCAAAGCAACTCGTGCACATTTTACATGATTCCACATTTTGCATATATATCTATTAGAGTGCTTGCAACTACAACATCTGACCATTGCGTTTTGGGGGATATTCATCTCTATTGTAAAGCTTCCATTCAGGCACAAACAGGGAGGATGTTGGCTAAGAATGATAGTTTGGTTTTACACTAGCAAAGTGTGCTTGATTGAATGTCTGGGAAGTCCTTTTAACATGTTCATGTTGTGCATATCCATGCTTAATGGATCATTCTATCAAACAACTCATGTTCATGTGCATGATTCCACTATTTTGCATTCACAACATCTAATAATGTGCATCTATCCTCTTTGCTTCGATGGATGTCCCTTCGGTATTTCATTGTTCAAATTTTTGTTGAGCTAAAATGTAATAGAGTCATAATTCTGCATGAGATCTATAAAAGCAGAGACTATCACCTTTGAATACAATGCATTCATTAGTTAATCTGGCTTATCTTGTTGGAATTTGATTGTATGAATCCTCCAAGATGTATGTTCTTCAACAAGAGAGAGAGGGGAATTCCTCATGGAAGTCTCAAAAAAATGCATTCAGTGATTTAAATTTTCCTCCAATAGCATTGGTATTGATACTAACATCTCCCAAGTTATTTTGCTTGTTTTCATCATAACTGGCATTGCAACAAATGTTCAATTGCAATATGGCATGACTTTATCCTATACTGCTTGATGGAAATTTCATGAAGACTAGGATACCAGAGAATGTATTCACCATTGATCAAGTTTCTTTCCACCTTAAATCCGCATATCATTTATCTTCACTAGAATGTGAAGCACATGGGTAGTCATCAAGACCTTTTGATCTATTGCATTACCTCCCCCATGCCACAAGAAACTACCAGGATGTTTTCCTATTTTACAAAATAAGGATCCTTGTTACTTCTGCCAATTATCATTCCTTAGCGTACTCACTTTGAGAGTTAAATCAACTAGGCATTTTTCACTTTGCATAGATTTCACCTATCAGGCAAGGCTACTACCTTTTACAACGTTTTCTATTAGATCTATATCTATATCATCAGAAAGTTCTTCCTTCATTACGATTCCTATCAAGCCTAATATTTATATGATTATTTAGGACTCTACAGGCAGTTGCATATACAATCTTCCCCTTTGAAAGGCCCCCTTCATTTTCCTCAGTTAGCATACAAAATTCCTTCTCTTGGGATGGCTCTTTATATGGTGATCGCCAATCCTCAAATCCATGTAATAACTCAATCTTTGTGCCACCAAAGGTTTTCCACTTTTTATTGGTTGTCCATTGGTCCACACTTTTATCATATTCACCAATATTAAGGGCCCTTAACAGGGGGATATTTTTGACATGTTCAATTTCCTTTTCTTGTGTTTCCTCATCCATATCATCTATATACTGTCTTTCACTTTGAACTAGATCAAGCATACTATTATAATGCTTTCTGAATTTCTTACAATTCTTTGCTTGATCTACATCTTCCAATTTTATGAAGTCTCCTTAGATGCCACGCAGATCCTGTATTTTATTTGGAAAATGACATGTAGTTGTCTATTTATGTGGATCTGGGATGAAAGAAATGAAGTGGTTATTTATCAAGATTTTGCTTTTTGACATTTTTTATTGTGAAAAATTAAGTGAAGTAGTGGTGCAGGAGCACCCAAGCTCATTAGGAGTCAGTTCAAGAGCCAGGAGAGTTCAGGGGTTAGGAGGACCTATCCATCATATCAAAACATCAACTATGACCTTTTAAAGCCTATTATGGCATTTGGAAAGGATAAATGTGCTAAGAGAGTCAATTGTCCTAAGGGTCCTGATAAGGACCCTAGGACCAAAATGCTATGTAATTGGAATTATCATGTGATAGGGATTTAATTAGTAATCTAATGCTTTATTTAGGTCAAATAAGGTTGGATATTGATGATCCAATAGGTTTTAGTTTGTGGAGTTCAATAAATTTCAAGATTGGAAATTCAAATTTTTGAATTCCAATTTGGGCGGGTAAATGAGTTTTGTGAGTTTTAATCATTTTTATGTAACCTAATAAATGAAAATCGGTTGGATCAGTTGGGGAATGGTTCTATAACCCCAAAAAGATCATTTGTACGGAGGTTGGGCATTTGGAGCAAGTATTGTACGGACTATTCTTAGAAAACTCAATAAAATTTATGTTTCTTGCATTTTTTCTGTGTTTTCTTGATGAATTACTGATTCCTATTGAAGGTATAAGTAGTTGGATGTTCTAGGAGTTTTTATTTGCATGTTTTATCACCATTGAATTCTCTAAAGACAATAATAATAAATTTCTTTGCGTTCTACAATTGATTGTCCTCAAGGTGGTGTGGATTTTCATTGGTTTTGAGAGGCTGAATGGATGATTGATCCATTTCATGGAGTATTTTGACTGAACACCTATGAAATGGATCACATTTAACATGTACCATAATAAACTAACAAAGCAATATGCAGGGAAGAGGAAAACTAATGTGTGCACAGTGATTTGGCAAAGCAAAAAGCATGAAGATGGACCCTAGGGTATAGCAGTGGAAGATCTACCTGAAGGAGGGGTAAGTTTTTGAGTTGGTAATGATTCAATATGTTTTCCTAATGGTGTAGAGTCAATAAACAAGTTTTGGAAGTGTGTGCAAATCCAAGATCCAAGAAGCCCTAGTTTTGAGACATTTTATGGAGGGTTTTGTGATCAGGGATCTTAGGGGTGTCATAGAAGGTTAGGACCTTGAAAATCCTTGGTTTTGAGACAATTTGAGACACTGTTGAAAGTTTATTAATCAGGGGATAAAGTTAGAGAGGGGTTGCTTTGTAAAAGTAGGCTAATTGAGTAGCCTTGAGCAGGGTAGGTGTATTGAAAGTGTATGTTGGTCCAAAAGAATCACTGTTGGTTTTTGGATATGTTGTGTAGGCCCTAAAAGGGTATCTCAATCCATATTTTATTTGGTAGGTGTTTTGGAAAGCTTGAGTGTAAAGTGGCTTAAACCAGGTTGCCTATGCTATAAGGGAGGACATGCTATATGGTGGAATTTTGATGAGTTCTTTGAAACCCATTTTGAAATTGATCTGATGTTCATTTTTTAGTCATTTTGAGAAGGTCTCCACCTCCCTCTACATCAAGTAGCCTCTAGAATCACTCTAGAAAACTTATCAAAAAATCTCTTGGAGCCATGAAAATTCACCAACATGTTGATGTTGCAAGTATGAGTTAGTTTGGTGGTGTTGTCATTAATGTAAACACAGTTTAGTATATTGTAGATTGTACATGTATGGTTGAGATGCTGGTGAGATGTTGTGAATATATGGAGCTATCTTCATGGTGTTGTAGATATGTTGGTTTGATGAGTTTCCAAGTGCTTTTGAGAAAATTAATAAAGAAAAAAGAAGTCAAAGTGATGAAAATGTTCAGAATGTGCTCCAAATTTCTCCTGTGTTGATTCTGTTAGAACTATACAAATCTGGTGCTTTTACATAATTTTTCATTCATAAACTTCTAGTTTTGGTCCGACCATATGCATTTTTCATCTATAGTTTTCCATATTGTCCCATTGAATCAATTGAGTCATGCATTTTTTACATTTTGGTTCCTATCGGCGTGAGAACACTATTGTCTCCCCGACCCATTGTGCTTTTTCTGCTTGCAATAAGTCTATGTTGCCTATCGGAAAGACTTATTATTTGTCACAGCGAATGGATTTTCCTGTAGATGGTTTTTGGCATGACATATCTTGTGTTTCAGCGAAAGATAAGTTACATATTGGCATAGGTTTCATATTCGGGTGGAGGTCATGGCAAGATATAAATGTCTTGTCGAGTGGTGTATGATCGGGTTCTATCGGTGAGGGTTTGGGGCATCGATATATATCATAGTGAACCTGTTGAGTCTTGTCGACAGTTTCATGTGTTGTGCTTTCGGCAAAACGGGGTCAACTCACTATAGAGTCTCACTGATGTTGTGTGGTCACAATGAAACTTAAAGAATCTAAAGAATATCCTCTGACCTCGGTGTAACAAGAGAGGTGCTATGGCGACCTACAGGTGGTGGGGGCCATTCGTAGCTTGGAGAAATTTGTGTAACCTCTCCCCGACACCTATGTGTTATAGCGAAGAAAAGTGAGAACAAATGAGTACTATATGACTTCGATATGACTAACGGGTTGTTACAGCGACACAAAATTAGGGGGAGCCTTCGGTGGAGCATTGTTTAGTCTATGTGATATCTCCTCGACCTGGATTGTCATGTCGAAAGCATAACATGTGCATAGTGAACACGGGATGATAACATTTGAATTTCCTTCGACAGGACGATATGGATGTCTCGCTGACTATCTCATAGGTGAATAACAAAAACATCAAACACTGTGGCGGACATGAATCTGCTTGGAGACCATTGCTGGCCGACTTGTATTGAGCCCGAATCTTGTGGTGGGCCGATATGGAGTTTCATTTCGATATTTTTCTCATGCTGGTGTATAAATAAGCATGTTGTAATTGTTAATTACCCCCAGACATTAGATTTGCGATACATTGCAAGTAGATACAGTAGAATAAAATTATCAAACTAGAGGCTATTGTTGCATGATTTTCACAATGGAGGTATTTCTGAGATTCAGTTGATGTTGCTGTATTTCTTTGGTGTCAATTATCTATTGGATTGAATGGAAAATACTGCTAAGTTGTCTCCATAATTGATTTTTCTGGTTGTTTAAATTGACATAACAAGTTTATGTTCGATTTATCGATACACATTTTCTGTATTTGTGTGATTAATCAACTGGTTCTTTCAAGTAAAGATTAAATCCTTTTATTGATCACAGTAATCAGAGAAATTCATTTTGGATTATTGAAGTAGAACTTAATAGTCATAGTCTTGCATGTTCATACAAGTTGTACACAAAACGTATGCCAGATAATTTGTGTCTCATCCAAAGAGTGTTGCTCATTCTGATCTCATTTGACTCCGCATACCCAACAAGGCACTAGTCTATGCACTTCATCATTATAAATTCATTCAGTTTCTTTTAATCGAGTATTTAGGATTTATATCAGAATATTGTCACTATTTTCAAGTGGATTTCATCTGTTCACTCCCATCTGCCATTGTGAACAAGTTGTTGTAAGAAGATAATTCCAAGTCAAGTCTGCACTATTCAGAGAGGTATACCCACCCAGGTCTGCAACACCTAAAGAGTAGAAGGTTGAGCTCACTTGACCTTGTCTGTTACCCTAAAGCGTATCGAGAGATTGGCAGCCTGTTGAGGCATTCAGCCTGCATTTTTGAGAGCTAACAAATTGGCGACTCCACTGGGGAACAAATCAGAATCAAGGCCTTAATCATAGAGTCAAAAATCTTAAATAGACTCCGCTGGGAACAAGAGATATTGAATATTTTTCTCATTTTTGATTAAAGTGAGTGGCGACTCTGACAAAAAGTTTTGCAGTTATTCATCATGAATGGAAGAAGGTCTCAGTACAGGGGAGGTCATTCTGGAGCTCCTGCTGATAACAATAAGTGGACCCACAAGAATGACAACATTGATAAAGGAAAAGGGAAATGTGAGGACATGTAACTAATAGGTAAAGACAAAGGAGAATGCTATGATACATGGAGAGATGATTCAAGTGCAAAACTATATACCCCTAAAGATCGAAGAAATCCCTTCCCTTCTATTGATCCTTAGAAGCAGGCTGAGTTTGAAGCTGGATTAGAAGCTGAACGACTCATAATTCAGCATAAATATGATCAAAGGATGGAGGATAATCATCAAACTCCTAAAGGAAACCATGAGCTCTCGATTCCTGATAAAGTAAAAGCACAGTTGGAACTGAAAGATAATAAGATAAAATAATTAGAAGCAAAACTGCATAAAGCCCAAATTACTGATCAGACAGGTGGTGGCCCGAAGTATGTCCCACCTCACAAACAGGGTGATCATGGGGCAAGGTCCTATAATCAACAAAATTCTCCTCACAATCAGATAAGGAATCACCACAAGCAGCCAAATCGTCCACCTCACATTCCTACACAACATACAGGTATGTATCCACCTCCTGATCATAATTATATCCCTCATTATAATGCACAGTACAATAATCACATGCCTCAATATTAGCATCCGCCTATCCCTCCCCCTCACCAGCATGCAACCATGATCAGACAGTTTGATTTAGTTGGTTTTCAGTTGTGTCCTTACCCTATGGATGGTAGTTGGAGGAATATGGTGCCCAAATTTACAGGGAGTAATGCAATCACAGCTGAAGAACATTTATGGAGTTTTAATATTTTCATTCAAGACATAGATATGCCTTATGAAGATTTACACATGAAGCTGTTCATGATGTCACTTCTTGAAGATGCTAGGGATTAGTTCAACAACCTGCCAGCAGTCTCAATTAATTCTCTCCAAGTATTTCAAGACAAACTCTTAGAGCAATATGGGAATCGAAATGCTCCAGATGTAGCTCTTCATGAATGAATGAGAATTCAAAAAAATTAGAATGATTCAATTTATGATTTCAACTGAAAATTCAACAAGCTGCATACTAAAGTACCTCCTCTATCAAGGTTGCCAGATTCTGTTGCATTGAGTATTTATTTAAATACATTTGATCCTAAGATTGGGTATGAAATGAGAAGTAGATCCCCAAGATATTTGGCTGAAGCACAGAAGATAGCATTGACAATTGAAAACAACAGGAAGGTTGCTGGTATAACTAATAAAAGAGATAACCTGAGGCCTCCTCAACAAAATAATTATCAGTACAGACAAGAGAATACATATAGAAGTGAGAATAGAAATGAAAGGGCAAGGTTGCATGATATGCCTTAAAATATAGACTAGAAAGATGAGAAACCTATATCAGCCAGGCCCAGAAACAAAGAGACCCCTGATCCATTAAGCAAGAAAGGAACTTACATGGTGAGTAATAATTATTTTTGTGAAGTTTGTAATCAGCCGCATTCTCCAGATTATTGTGTTGTAGCTCAAAGGATGCAAGAAGAAGGAATGCTAATGGAAAATAATGGAGAAGATCATACAGTGTATTTGACTTCAAATGTTTTTCACCGTGTTGAGGAAAGAAATTCATCTTCAGAGGATGAAGGCTACGAATATGATGTTTCCAATTAGAAGTATAATGTTCACATGGCTGAACAACAGATCTTTTATGATTCTAATGAAGATTACACAGAGCCACATCCTGTTGAGGTGCCTGCTCAGTGTAATGTAAGGAGACTTACTGAAGATGAAATAGAAAGAATAACTATTGCTATAGTTGAGAAAGCCAAAAGTCAGTACTGGTTGAGAAACAGAAAAGTAAATGAGCTAGATGGAGTTCCTGGGGGAATTTTTATAAAAGATCAAAAGACAACACAAGAAATTGCAAAAAAGCCAGGAAACAAGCAGCATGATAGAATTGAACAGAAACCAGGCCAAAAGGAGGAAGTAAAGGAATTAAATAAAGAAATACAGATGCCCGACCAGTCCAGTAAAAAAGAAAAAGAAGAAAACAAAAGAGAAGTGCCAGAATTAAAGAAGATTGTTAAGGTGGAGAGCTCCTCTTTTGATTTCACCCAGGCGCTATCCTAGGTAAAAATGTCTATTCCACTACTTGAATTGATGAAAATTAAGGAGTACAAAGATAATGATGTTCAACTGATTACAAATGGGAATGAAAAACACATGGATTCTGAAGTAGTCAAAAGGAAGGATAAGATAAATAATTCAGAAGTCTGTTTAGGTGATGTTCTAACAACCTCCCCACAAGTGGATCCATTCTTTACCACATTGCTTATAAATAATAAATTGCTGAGGAATTGCATGATAGATTCTGGTGCCGCTATAAATATTATGCTAGTAGGTGTTATGAAGCAGTTAGGCATGTGGGTTGATACATATGAAGGGAAGTGTTATGCAATGGATAACATACCTGTTCCTGTGGTTGGTATTATGAAAGATGTTGAAGTCAAATTGGCTACTTATCCACAGGTGGCTTATAATATAGACATAATGGTTATCGATACTCCTCCTCAATTTGGAATGCTTTTTCCAAGGTAGTGGACTATAGTTGTAGGTGGAAATGTTCAATTTGATTTATCTTATGCTACAATACTAGTAAATGGGCAAGAAGTAAAGTTGTATAGAGAGCCAAGAATGAACCAGCTTGTTGATTATGTGCCTCAAGATCAGATCAATTGTTTATGTGATGTTGATCTTGGAAGTTTTAAGATTGAACCAACTTAGCCAAAATTAACCAAATAGTGATCCAATTGAAAAACATGCTGCACAAAATTGCAATGGTGTCTGGAAGATGTATTTTGATGGAGCTTGTAGTCAAGAAGGTAGTGGAGCTGAGATTGTATTTGTTTCACCTGGAGGTATTACTTTTAAATATTCTTTTTTGTTAGCATTTGAATGTACAAACAATGTGGAAGAGTATGAAGCTTTGTTGACATGCTTAAACATAGCTATGAAACACAAGATTAAGTTGCTGGCTGTTTTGGGCGATTCTAAGCTGTTGTTTCACAAATTAAATTAAAATATGTAGCAAAGCACAAAAGAATAAAACAATATAGGAATGTTGTATGGGATATAATTGAATTGTTTGATGCATTTTCAATTGAGTGGATTGACAGATCAAAGAACATAATGGCTGATTTTTTAGCAAATGTGGCGTTGAAGAAGGATGATATCACATTGGCTGGGGTATCACAGATTGTGTTTAAGACAAGGCCTGTTGTCCTTGATAATGTTTATAGTTGGCAGGTTTTCAATGATGATGATGATCTTTTGAATTTTATTCATTGCGTAGATTAGTATGAGGCCCAAGAAATTGATTTTAATGCTTTTGTTGAGGAAGTAGAGGGGAAGCAAACAATGTTTGGAAAGGAAATATTGCAGCTCAAAACAAATAAATTTCCCAAGGGTCTAGTGGCATTGGAAAGGGTGTATGATGGAAATGATAGATCTCTAATGAAGCAAACACCAGTCAGAAGAGAAGATGTTGAAGAAATTAATTTGGGAACTGAAATTCCACCAAGAAAGGTATACATTGGGAAGAAAATAAGCCCAACAATTAGAAGAATGTTGGTTGAGCTGTTGAGAAAGTACAAGCATGTGTTTGCCTGGTAATTTGAAGATCTGAAAGCATACAAAGAAGATTTATTTCAGCATGAAATACCATTGAAGCCAGACACCAAGCCTTTTAGACAAAAGAAAAGGCCTATAAACCCAATGCTGGAGCCTAAGATGAAGGAGGAATTAACAAAGTTGAGGGAAGGAGGAATCATTAAACCAATCAGACATTCAACCTGGGTTTCAAATCTAGTTCCTATGAGAAAGAAGAATGGTGATATCAGATTATGTGTGGACTTCAGGAATTTAAATATGGCATCTCTCAAGGATAATTATCCTCTACCAAATATGGAAGCTATACTGCATAAGGTGACAGGGTGTGAGCTATTGTCCATGATGGATGGGTTCTCCGGATACAACCAGGGTAAAGTCAAGGAATTTGAGCAATACAAGACAACATTCACAACTCCTTGGGGAACATATGTATACATAAGAATGCCATTTGGTCTCACTAATGCTGGAGTGACTTTCCAAAGATCCATGGATGTAGCATTTTCTGATTTGATTAATGTTATCATGGTGGTATACCAAGATGACTTGACTGCTTATTCAAAGAAGGCTTAAGATCATGTGCAGCATCTTGAAAAGGTATTTATTAAAGTTCTTGAATATGGTATTAGTTTGAATCCAAAGAAGTGTCATTTTGCAGTCATAGAAGGTAAGCTCTTGGGGCATATTGTTTCAAAAGAGGGAATTAGAATAGATCCTGAGAGGGTGGAAGCTATTGATAAAATTCCTATTCCCAAAACTATCAAAGCAATACAATCTTTCTTTGGAAAAATTAATTTTGTCAGAAGATTCATTTCTAATTTTGCTGAGATCATCAAGCCCATATCTAAGATGTTGAAGAAAGGACAAAAGGTCGATTGGACTAATGAAGCTTTGGATGCTTTTATGTCTATCAAAAAAGCTATCAAAGAGGCTCCTATTCTTAAGTCTCCAAATTTTACAAAGCCTTTTCAGGTTTTTTCTTTTGCCTCAATGCATACTATTGCTGCTATTATGTTACAGAAGAGTGAGGATGGTTATGAACAACTTGTGTCTTTCTTTAGTAAATCATTACAAGGGTCTGAATTGAAGTATGACATAATGGAAAAGCAGGCCTTTGCTCTTGTGAAGGCTACTAAAGCATTCATACCATATCTTGTTGGAGGAAAAGTAATTGCTTATGTCCCTCATGCTGTTGTCAAAGATATTTTAACACAATCTGAAGTCACAGGGAAAAGATGCAGATGGATCAACAAGTTTCAAGAATTTGACATGGAAATACAGATTACTAAGCTGGTAAGAGGTCAGGGCTTGGCTAGGCTGATGGCAGAATCAAATATTGAGGCAAGTCAAGTCTGTAATATAGAAGAAAGGACTACAGTTGCAAGCATTGAGCACACTCCTTGGTATACTGATGTTATGCATTATCTTAAACACATGAAGTGTCCAAATGGATTGAGTGATAGCCAAAGGAGAACTTTGAAGTTGCAGGCATCCAAATATGTTTTTATGGATGGTGATCTGTTTTGAAAAAATAGGGATGGCATATTGTTGTTATGTTTGGATGAGTCACAGGCTAAGCATGTTTTGAAGGAAATGCATGAAGGAGTTTGTGGAGGTCATTATTCAACAAAGACAACTGCACATAAAATTCTTAGGGCTGGGTATTATTGGCCAAAGGTTTTTAATGATTCCTTTACACATGTGAGAAAATGTGAGGCTTGCCAAAAGTTTTCTGGAAAATTGAAGTATCAGGGTGCTTTTCCACTTCAACCTCTACAAGCTAAAGCCCCTTTTCATCAATGGGGAATTGATTTCATTGGAGAGATACAGGAGAAGTAAAGTGGAGGACATAGGTGGATACTAGTTGCTACTGATTATTTTACAAAATGGGTAGAGGCAATCCCAACCAAGCAGGCTACAAGTAAAGTTGTAACAAATTTCTTGATGGACAACATTATCACCAGATTTGGTACACCATTAAGGATAATCACAGATAATGGGTGTGCTTCAGGTTAGATGAATTCAAAATATTTTGTGATAAGTATGGCATTACTATTTCTTATGCGGCTCCTTATCATCCACAAGCCAATGGTCAAGCAGAGTCCAACAATAAGAGTCTCTTGAAGATTATAAAGAGGATGCTGGGACATAACATGAAGGCTTGGGATTCAAAGTTAAAACTGGCTGTGTGGGTTGATAGGATCACTGTGAAAAAGGCAATTGGAAAATCTCCATTTGAATTAGTGTATGGAGCACAGGCTAGGATGCCTATGCAGAATTTGTTACTAGTCTACAAGTTTGTCTTACAGGAAGATTTGGAAGTTCTTGAACCCATGGAAGACATAATGAAGCAAATTGTTGAACTTGATGAAATAAGGAGGGAGGCCCAAAATCAAAACATAAAGTTATAGGCACAGATGAAATATCTATTTGACAAGAAAGCAAAGAATAGAAAATTTGAAGAAAATGATTTGGTGTTGATGTGGAATGCAAGGTGTCAGGAGAAAGGAAAGCATGGTAAATTTGAAGCTCTTTGGCTGGGACCTTTTGTTGTTACTGGTAAGAAGGGTGAAGACTCATATTATCTACATAACATGGCTGGTGAAGATCAGGAATTGCCTGTTCATGGGCAATTCTTGAAGCTTTTCTTCTCTTGATCAACACAGAGGGTTGAGGGTTGCCAGTGCATGGACAACTCTTATGTATCCTCTTTAAAATTATTTTCCATGCACAGTAGTTTAGGTTCTCATTCATCTCCATTTCACTCTCATTTTCAATTTTCCTCCATTCTGCATTCATTTTGCATCCATTTCACTTTCCATTCATTTCCATTGCTTCATCCCATTGCTTCTCACTGATTCATCATTTTGTGTCTGGTCTGCTCACCCAAAGATTTGGATCCTTGCAATGATCTGACTATCATTCATCCCTAGACGGAGCCACTGTTAGAACTATAAAAATCTGGTGCTTTTACATAAGTTTCATTCATAAACTTCTAGTTTTGGTCTGACCATATGCATTTTTCATCAATAGTTTGCCATATTGTCCCATTGAATCAATTGAGTCATGCATTTTTTACATTCTGGTTCCTATCGGCGTGAGAACACTATTGTCTCCCTAACCCATTGTGCTTTTTCTGCTTGCAATAAGTCTGTGTTGCCTATCGGCAAGACTTATTATTTGTCATAGCGAATGGATTTTCCTGCAGGTGGTTTTCGGCATGACATATCCTATGTTTCGGTGACAGATAAGTTACATATCGGCATAGGTTTCATATTCAGGTGGAGGTCATGACGAGATATAAATGTCTTGTAGAGTGGCGTATGCTCGGGTTCTATCGGTGAGGGTTTGGGGCATCAATATATATCATAGCGAACCTATTGAGTCTTGCTGACAATTTCTTGTGTTGTGCTTTTGGCAGAACGGTGTGAACTCGCTATAGAGTCTCACCGATGTTGTGTGGTCACAGTGAGACTTAAAGAATCTAAAGAATATCCTCTGACCTCGGTGTAACAAGCAAGGTGCTATGGCGACCTATAGGTGGTGGGGGCCATTCGATGTAGCTTGGAGAAATCTGTGTAACCTCTCCCCGACACCTATGTGTTATAGCGAAGCAGAGTGAGAACAAATGAGTACTATATGACTTCGGTATGACTAACGGGTTATTACAATGACACGAAATTAGGGGGAGCCTTCGGTGGAGCATTGTTTATTCTATGTGATATCTCCTCGACCCAGATTTTTGATAGAGAAAGCATAACATGCACACAGTGAACACAGGATAATAACGTTTGAATTGCCTTTGACGGGACCATATGGATGTCTTGCCGACTGTCTCATAGGTGAATAACAGAAACATCAAACATTGTGGCTAACATGAATCTACTTGGAGACCATTGTTGGCCGACTTGTATTGAGCCCGAATCTTGTGGTGGGCCGACATGGAGTTTCATTTCGATATTTTTCTCATGCTGGTGTATAAATAAGCATGTTGTAATTGTTAATTACCCCCAGACATTAGATTTCCGATACACTGCAAGTAGATACAGTAGAATAAAATTATCAAAACAGAGGCTATTGTTGCATGATTTTCACAATGGAGGTATTTATGAGATTCAGTTGATGTTGCAATATTTCTTTGGTGTCAATTATCTGTTGGATTGAATGAAAAATACTGCTAAGTTGTCTCCATAATTAATTTTTCTGGTTGTTTAAATTGACATAACAAGTTTATGTTCGATTTATTGATACACATTTGTTGTGTTTGTGTGATTAATCAACTGGTTCTTTCAAGTAAAGATTAAATCCTTTTATTGATCACAGTAATCAGAGAAATTCATTTTGGATTATTGAAGTAGAACTTAGTAGTCATAGTCTTGCATGTTCATACAAGTTGTACACAAAACGTATGCCAGATAATTTGTGTCTCATCCAAAGAGTGTTGCTCATTTTGATCTCATTTGACTCTACATACCCAACAAGGCACTAGTCTATGCACTTCATCATTATAAATTTATTTAGTTTCTTTGAATCGAGTATTTAGGATTTAGATCATAATATTGTCACTATTTTCAAGTGGATTTCATCTGTTCACTCCCATCTGCCATTGTGAACAAGTAGTTGTAAGAAGATAATTCCAAGTCAATTCTACACTATTCAGAGAGGTATACCCACCTAGGTCTATAGTACCTAAAGAGTAGAAGGTTGAGATCACTTGACCTTTTATGTTACCCTAAAGCGTATCGAGAGATTGGCAACCTCTTGAGGCATTCCTCCTACGTTTTTGAGAGCTAACAGATTCTATACTTGTGTGTATCTGAAGGGGTGTTGATGGTATTATCATGGTGATAACTACTGAGTCTCAACTTTTTGTGAGATGGTACATGAAAGTTGTGTCCATCGGTATGTGTGTTCTACTAACAGAGTCATTATTTTGTGGACTGGGAGAAATATGTTTGCTCCACAGTCCTTCGTTGTTTCGTTTCAAATCTTGCAGATCTGGGATTTGTTTTGTGAAGATATTTTCTATGCTCAGGTGAAGAGGTTTGAATTTTGGGGATCTATAAATCTTGTTTCAATAATTTTGTGTGTTTGCATGGTCTAGATAGTCTAGTGAATGAAATTGAGTGATTAAAGCTTGTTTTTTGTTGTTGTTGATGTATCTAGAAGGTTTTGAGATGTATTCTCATGTATAATAAAGCATGTTGTGGTATCCATGTGTCATCTTCTTGTTGGGAAACATGTGCATCAATGTTTATCTATGCTTTCATTAGGTTTGGCCGACTTGGTGTTTACACTTCATTCAAAGAATAAATTTTAATTGAGGAAGTGTGTAGAAGATTCAAGATTTTTTTTTATTGGCCCACTCTTATTCCTTTCCACCGTAGGATATTTGAGTTGTTGACCTAATTTGAATTTATGAAATGATGTTTTGTGGCTGAACTTGGTAAATGTCTCTAAGGTTGAGAATAGTATAAAAGCAAGTTGAATTGTGAAGAGCTGATTAGAGAGTGATGCAAAGTGACGAAAGTGTGCCACAAATCATAAGAGAAGTGTGTGTGAGTGAGTTGTGATAGCAGTTTTTAGTGTGTTGAAAGCAATGAACTAAAGGTTTCTATAATCCTGTGAATGTGCTTTAATTGCAATGGTGGATCTTTTGTTCTCTTTTGTATCTATAGGAAGTTAGCCTTTGTATTTGGACAGTGATTCCTCTTTTGGGTAGTGAGCCTTTGTATTTAGTTTATAATATTTATATTGTGAGTTAACCCTCACCATGGTTTTTCCCTTATTGGGTTTTCCATGTAAAAATATGGTGTTCATTGTGTTGATTTACTTTTTGTTATTTGTGTCTCATGCTCATATTTAACAACAAAATAGTGTGGTTGAAGATTTGATAATTGATAAAGTTTTAAGTTTAAATTTGTGTGACAATTGATTCACCCCCCCTCTCATTTGCCATGCGCCTATTTAACAGTTGACTTATGATAGGGGAACATGTTGTGTCAAATGGATTGGAATGAAGTTATCATGATTGCAAACTGCCAATGTTCAAAGTTGCTCACTCAGCCTTTTCTAAAAACTGCTCTTGTCAAATCCAACTGAAACTCAACAGCTTGCCTCCAAAAAATATCAAATTTGATAATGAGAAGCTGCCATCCTGGATATTAGTTTACTTAGGTCAAATGAAAATGTGTACAAAAGGGTTTTTCACCAAACCTCATCCTTCATAAGATATTGGATTTTAAAGTTTCCTCTATGGACTTTTTCTGGGAATGCAATTAGAAAAGTTGTGCAAAGTCCATTTGGTTTTGATGTTAAAAAAATACCAAATGAGCTGTCAAGGCTCTAAAAATTGGCATGAAGGTAGCTTGAGGTGGGAAGAATCTGAAATTTCAACCGGTTTATCATGACAATATTTGAGATGATAAATGTTGGTCTTCAAAGTTGGTCTCTCTGATAGATTTTACTATGCATAGATACCAAACCTTTTCTAAATCTTTCAATTTGGTGTTTCAAAAATTTGTCAAATCAGGTCATGTGAAACTAAGATCAGGTGGACACACTTTCATATGGTTGGTGAACATGTTTTTTTAAGTGATTTGGCATGAAGTTGGATCGGTTTTAATTATGATTTTTCAAAATAGGATTTTAGGGCAGTTTTCATCAGTGTACATTTGGATGTTGAAATCAATTTTTCCATTACGAGAGCCCTAAATGTTTCCAAAATTTGCATAAAATTTTAGGCTCCAACATAGTGTTTGGAGAAATCCGAGTGGGGACTCAAAAAGTATATCCATTACTAACCTAGGGTTGTGCAATTTGTGAGTCAGTCAAATACATTGCTTGGATCTCAAACTTTGAAACAAACATTCAACAAGTCATCAAAATTTCAAACCATTTGGAAAGAACAAACATCCTTGAAAAAATATTCTTGTCCCTATGGATTTTATCATTAGAGTCTTCTAAATATTTTGGCCTACATCTCAATGTTTTCTCTGCAAAGTCAACCTAGGAAGACTATGGATTTGATTCTTTAATTTTCACATAATGCACCTTGTGGAATGAAAAAGAGTTAAGACATAGAAATTTAGTTTGAAATTTAAGCAAGAAGTGTTGATGTTGTAAAAAGAATCCATTTGATCAAGATAAAAGACAATTGGACCCCACACATGTGTTTGTTCTCATAATTTTCTGCAAAGTCAAAATCTCAAAACCAAGGTCCATTAATCGTCATAAGTGTCTTAGTCCAAAGGTTCTCAAGAAACACCTTTTAGCACTTCACGAAACCGGAGATAGATTGGTTTACAACTTTTACAAACATGCCTCAAGAAACAATCCAAACTTATATTCCTTCTATTATTGTCAGAAACTCAATCTTTTGCAACGTTTTGAATTTCTCACATAGGGTTGAAAGTTTTAGAGGTATAGCATGTTCTTCAATACCTTGGACTTGTAAGAAAAGTCTTTCTAGGTTCATCTAGGATCAAACCAACACTTTCATGTGTCACATCATCAATCAAATCCCATCTCACAAACAAATTTTAGAACGTGGAAAAATCATTTATGCTAGACTTTTGGTAAATCCTTCAATTAAAATCAAAATCACTTTGTTTGGCTAAGTGTGTAGGGGTGAATCCTTCCTCACCCATTTAGTTAAATTATCACCCCCTTGGACAAGTTTACCCCAAGATAGCATCTAATATCTTGGGATTTACAAGTCCATTATCCAAATCAAACCAAATCCAAATCAATATCCTAAATCCTAAAGTCTAGTATTCCTCCAAAGTTCTCAAAAGTTCAATCATCCATATCATCCACCCTTCATTTATCACATCACCATCATTTGATCCCTAACATCCAAAATTCTATTTTTGTACCTAAAGTTTAGACCAACCTAAGGAGTTAGAGGTTTAAGTTGCATATTCCTAGAGGTTGATCCCAATTTTATGGTCCAAACAAGATTAGAACACAAGAAGATCATGGAGCAAAAAAAAGAAACATCCACTTCAAGTGATTTGAGCCAAATTGCATCAAAATTCAACCCTAGGGAATTTATCAACCCTCCAATTAGCCCCCCTCAACTACCACAAGATCTTCAAGAGAGAGGTTTCCAAGTGGAGGATGTCACCAAAAAATTCCAAGGGATCACCCAAGATGAAATAATTGAGCTAGTCCAAAATCCCGAATCACACGATATTGTCAGCACAGTCATGAGGCTTAGTCCCACACAATACATGTTGGCATTAGCAAAGGAAGGGGATAAACTCCCTTTTGATTTTGATGTGAGCACTATTGTTGAACAACCTCTTGGGAACATGCTACTAATATCATTCGCACCTTCATTCCCAAGCATCATCCAACCCATCATACAACCAACATCATCTCATGCTCCAAGTCAACCCATGATCACCAAGGGAAGCTCATTACTCCAAGCCCTTCAAGGGAATCCACTTGTTAACAATAAGAACTTAGGGGATAAAAAAATCTTGGGTATTCCTAACACCATCTCTTAAGATCCAAAACATCCATATGTGCCACTCATTTTCCATGATACAAACAACCCCTCAAACTTTTTTGCAACACCGACATACCCTCTTCATACACAAGGCTCTCTTCCCATTATGTAACAAGGACAAGTGGGTACTTTCAATGCTTCCATCCCACAAGGGAACACACCTCAAATATTCATATCATTCCCTCTTTTGACATCAACATCCACACCAATCCAAGGTATAGGGAAACCCCCTTTATCCAGCATACTAATCTAAAACCAATCAAATCAAATCAATCCACCAATCACAATCAAATCAGCACATTGATCATACCAAATCCTCTAAGCATGCCATTGATATCACAACACAAAGAGGCACCAATCCAAACATATCAACCAATCATCATACCATCTACAACACCTCAAACATCTCAAAACATGGTCACCCAAGGGCCAAACACATCAATCATACCATCTACCACGCAACCCCTTGTCATCACTCAGCAAACACCTCAACAACCACCCGAAAAATCTCTCATCACACCATCTCACACCATCCCACAAAATCCACCACCTCCATTACCAAATCCAAATACAACAAATCAATACAGTATCACCTTATAAGCAGCGCAACAGTCTTACCAAAAATACTTGCAGCAATTTCAAGCACAATAAGCTCAAGCACAAGCCCAAGCACAAGCCTTGCTACAAAAACAAGAAGCTAGACAAGCCACACAACAAGCCCAAGATCAAGCATATGCGCAAGCTCAATACCAAGCACAACAATCCCAAGCACAAGCCATGTTACCACAACAATCTTATCAACAAGCCTTGCAACAACACCAAGCATAACAACAAGAAGCCCAACAACAAGCATTGTTGGCACAACAACAACAATAGCAGCAATAAGACCAATGACAAGCATTGTTGGCACAACAACAACTACAGGCATACCAACAAACATTGCTCGCATAGAAAAACTTACAAAAAACTCTCACAAACATGCAACAAAATTCCATGAACAAAAACTCGCAAGCCACCCCATCCTTCATCCAACCAAACATACCATCTCAAAACACTTACATCCTACCACCTGATCCACAAAATGACCTCTCCACACAAGTCAAATTGCTTTCACAATATATACAAGATATCTAATCTGGAAAGGTTAAAAAGTCACATACACAAGGGAATTTGTGTCCCTATCCATTTGATAGAAGCATTGCAATGGTTCCTGTAATGAAGGATTTCTGCAAAACAGAATAAGTTAGTATCACATGCATGCAATATTATCCAAACAACACAATAGAATGCAAAGGAGAAATGTGAAAGAAAGGGAATGCAACTAGAACAATCTCACCCATTTTTCTCCTCCATGTCTAACTTCTATTATACCTCTTAGCTTGCTGTAATAATGGATGCCCTCAGATTTTGAGGAGCAAACTCTATATTCCTAGACCTAAACAAGACTTTGAAGGATTTATTTTAAAAGATTTATGCAACTAGAAAATGAAATCTAAGTGAAAACATTCAAATACTAATGGCTAGAATGCAAGAAATGACAATAAACAAGGAATCTGAAATAATTTTTAAGAAATTCAAGATCAAGATCAAGATCCCTGAAATGAGAGCAAAATTGTCATTTAATAGAAAATGCAATTTTGCACGGACGGATGAGATGAGAGATTGAGAAAATGCCCTAGAATCAATGGTTAAGATTGAAAATGGAAACTCTCAATTAGGGTTAGGGCAAAATGCCCAAATGTGTGAATAAGATTTAATTAAATAAATTAAATCAAGGATAAATGTGACAGTTGAGATGAAATTAGCAAAAATCAGAAGATAAGAAGATGGGATTTTAGAAAATCAGTAATTTTAGAAATTACTTGATTTGTAGAAGAATATTTCCATTTTGAATTAAATTAATTCAAAATATGGATTTTGTGGATAATGAGTAATTGATTTTTGAAATTAATTACTAAAAGAAGAATCAGTTAACTATGTGAGACATTTTTAAATAAATTGTTTTATTTAAAAATAAAGAAGTGTCACATACAACAATTAAATAATTAAAAATAATTATTTAATTTAGAAGAAGTGGTTAATTAATTAAATAAATTAGCAAATCTATTTAATTAAAAGAGAGGATTTAGGAATTAGTGACATTGAATAAATATATTAAAATATATTTATTTGATAATCAGGAGGGCATTAATGACAAAGATTAATTAAATAAAATGAGAACTTTATTTAATTATGAGTTGACTTTAGATAATTAGTGACACATTAAATAAATATGATTTATTTATTTAATAATCAGGAAGAATGGAAGATCTTGAATTAATTAAATAATTGTGAATTATTTAATTAATAGTTGAAGATGGGTTAGGAACATAATTAAAGTGTCATAATTATGCTAGGACGAAAAGTGGTAAAATAGTGCTCACAGGCCTAGGTCATTTTTAGGTGTCTACATTTTTCCCTCTTTGTCATAATGTCGCTTGTTGCATTGTGACAAAGAAAATAAGTCAAATCCATGCCCCAGTGCAAAATAAGACGAGGAAGAATGACGAGGAGGGTAGCGGTATGCCCCCTCGAGAGGACAGACAGGTTCCAAGAACATGGGTGTGCTCTCAAAATTAATGAGAAGGATAGAATATGAAGAGACAAAGAAATGTTAGTGCAAAAGATATGGATGATGAGATGGATGCAATGCCTATATGAGATGAGAGAGAGAAGATGACAAGAAAAAAAGAGATGCATGTTAGTTCCTAGACCAAATCCTTCAAAACTTTATCATAGGACTTTTAGATTTATTGCTCTTAATCATCATTGGGCGGTAAAAATGACACAAATGGACAACAAACACCATGATATGATGTAGAACAAGGTGTGCAAGGTCATCCACTTGAAAAACAGACAGTCACAGACAAGGAATGTCCTAACTCATACTAAGGGCAAAGTTGCCCTAGTCTTTTTGTCAAGACAATCCACATAAAACAATCAAAGAAAATAAAATAGGCCAGGAGACGTCATCGCACCTCTAAATCTTTCATGGGACATCCTTGAGGTAGCTAGTAACATGACCAAAAAGACAAGATAGTAAAAATATAAGACAAAAATAGACAAAATAGTCAAAAGATAAGACAGGATAGACCAGAAAGATTAACAACCATTTTATTTTGTTTGCCAAT
>VDFB02153183.1:0-24530 GCA_007258455.2 Sequoia sempervirens | reverse complement strand
TGTGCCCCTAGTCAAGCTGAATACCAATTGACAGGTGATGACAATGTTGTTTGACATGGGAAGGACGCATCCTGAAACAACATGAGGACGATGATGATAATGTGACGAAAGTATGGAGGTCTACAATCGGGCTAGGAATGCAGTCAAGTAAAATTTTGGATAATGTGCTTGTATGGATTAGACTCGTTGCATTTGGAATGACTTGGTTAGGACTAGATGGGATGATGATTATTCTTAGACCGTTTGACAAGGGAAAGCCAAGATAAGTGACAAACATGAAAGGATGAGAGGTGGCCTTGGTAAAGGGTGGGAGACATGAGACTAAGGGAATTGTCATATGATATTCAATGACTTTCACATAAGGATAATGAAGTATGCCAACAATGACATGACATTTCATGGATAATGTATGACCAAAGGATAGGCATGTCAAAAATTTTCCCAAAGCATGATTTATGTGTGCTTATCTTATGTCAAAACCAAGGTAGGTGGGAAAATGGACGGAAATGATAGGGCTTAGATGGACACCAATGTCATGAGGAAGGCATGGGAAAATGAGACGACTTGCCCCCAAGTGTAAAAGTCCACATAGATGATTTATTTTACACATGATGCTTGTTTTCCAGGTTTTCATCATGGTACTTATCCAGGGCACCTGTTTGCCAAGTTTTCACTGTAGGACGAAATTTTTCTCTTTACAATTTTCTTGACTTTTTGATTTTTTTAGTATCACCAAGGTGCCTGTTTGCTAGGTTTTCATCAGGGTGACGACTTTTTTACATTTTTCAAAATTTTTTTTTTGTATTTCTGATTTTGCAGATAGCCTGGATGCTTTAGATGACCACTACCTATTTTGAATTCATTGACGATGTCGATGTAGAGACTGGTGCCATGATATGCCAATAATGTCTTGTCTGAAGTAGTTGTCTTGTCAAGATCGTAGCGCTTGTATACAACTGATTGATGTCATTGTGGTCCTTTTTGATACTAGAGTTGGCCTTATCAGAATACACACATCACGATAGAGTGCCATGAGAGTCCTTGTGGTATAGATTTCCTACCAAGATGTGAAGGATTTGTGACATGGGATCATTGGACTTTAGATGAGATGTAGGGTTATGACGAATGATGGTAGACATGGAAAGATTGTTTGAATGTTTTGATGAATGAATTTTTATTTTCCAAACTTGGGATGGTGGATGATGGATTTTGGAGGGATGGTGTTTGGAACCAACACCTTTAGATGCCTTGCTTGATGACCATTTTGAAGGAGGTGGACATGTGTTATATGTGGGAGTCCTCTTGTATTGTGGCTCCACATTGTGATTGACTTTTTCTTTTGACATATTTTCTTTGTCTTTGGGATCCATTTTAATTTCATTTGTCCACATGTCTTTTTGTTTGATTCAATGGCCTTTGGCATTTGATTTTGATCTTTTGATTTGTATGATTTTTGTTTTTGTTGGTTCCAAAGGGAAGGATTATTTATGATGAAATGATAGTTTATGGTGTGGGTGGAGGGGGTGATGGCAACAATCTTATGACAAATATTTCTTATGGACTCCATTTTGACGTTTGTATCTGACAAAGTTTCCCCCAATATCGAGGAAGTACCACTAACATCGTTTGATTTGTTGACTGAAGAATACCCAAGACCTTGATGTTTGCAATTTGCTTGAAGTTGTATTGGTTCTCGAATGCCTTGTTCATGTATGCCTAGTCCTTTGCCTTGATATTGCATGCTTTGATAGATTTTGTTGGCGATGGGGTATTTGTTGTTTTGAAAGCAAGATGCTAACCCATCATTAGGTATGCAGATACTGTCACTTGTAATATTTTTCATCTACAAGAAAGCCTACTCTAACAAAGATAGATGACCCTAGTTGATAAAGTGTCTTAGCTTCATTGTCATGTTGGACATATTCCTGACTAATATCTTTGGTCTGATCGTGTGACATGTCAGGTTCAGATGATTCTATTGGTGCTTCCAAGGTAATGTCGAAGCCATCATTATGTTTAGTGTCATAGAGTCCAATAATTTTAGCTATAACTTGATCATATGCAAGCATGTCCATAGTGGAAGATTCTTGTTCTAAAGGAATATCATCTATGTGTCCCATGGAGGCAAGTGTCTCATCATGGGAAGTGTCAATAGTTGAGGCCTTTATAAGGTCGGCAAGTGTTTGATCATGAATGGCGTAAAGGTCAAGGAGTGGATCATTTTGGACTTCCTGGTCAATGGTAGGGTCTTGGTCGAAGATGGGGTTGTCATGGATTTGGACTTCTTGGTCAAAGATGGGTTTGTAGTGGATGATACAGTTGGAAATAGAGTCGTTGTCAAGGAGAGGTGTGTTTTGGATGTCATAGATGTCTTGAAGGACTTCATGGATGGATTGAACGATAGGGTCATGGGATGGGCTACCTTGTTCTTGACATGAGGGTGACATTATAAGGTCATGCTTTGGGCTTTCATTTTGACATGTATCCTCAAGTTTATTAAATGGGATTTGAATTTGAGTAATGAAAAAATTTTCATGAATAGATGTGGCTTGTGAGGGGGTGATTTGAAAAGGATTAGGAGAAGACATGGGAACTTGGATGAGACTAGTATGTGAAGGGCTAGGATAGGACATGGGTACTTGGACTGGATTGGTATGGGAAGGACTGGGGACTTGGACTGGACTGGTGTAAGATTGATTGAAATAAGACATGGAGACTTGGGCCAGATCGATATGGTATGATGTGGGGACTTGACATGAGTTGGTAGATGGTTGATAAGGGATGCAGTCTTGGATGGGATTAATAGGTGAAGGACTAGCATATGACGTGGAGACATGGAATGGACTAGCGGATAGTTGAATTCCCTTGTCAAGGTTAGGATAAGGGTAATAAGTAGACGTGTGTTGGGAATTAATGGCAGGATTTGTGTTAAGTGACTGTTGATAGTGAGGGTAGATAGATGGAGGATTTGGACTGATTGGTTGTTGGTACGAAGGGCATTGATTTTTGGCTTGGATAAATTATCTCCTAAATTCAAAGGCTTCTTGGTATCAACCTCTACAGAGTAATTCGTATTCAACTTTACTAGCAAGCCTATCAACATTTTGTTGAAGGGAAGACAAGGTGGTGGATGCCATGATGTTGATGTTCAGTTTGTTGAAGTTTGTCTGAAAACAGTTAGCAAACACATAAAAACTAAAACATTGAGTGTATGTTCAAGGATCGAACATGACCCTTTTTTTGTTTTCACTGGTATTTGAACAAAAAGACACCTCAAGCAGACTCACTCTTAATAGTCAAAAGGTCATCATAGCAATCACAACCCACATCTTAAAATCGCGTTGACTCACACAGCCATGTCACCCCCTAGAGGGTGCCCGTGTTTTTGTCTTTTCTAGGTGTGTACTCAAGGTGACGGAAGTGGATACCGAATCCCCTGAGCAAACAATCCATGGCGATTATATGGTGAGTGTCTTGGGGGAAAATTCTTCCCTCCCCTTGCACTATGATTGAAACAAGGTCCGGATACTAACACAGTTGGCTTTCTACACTATGGTTTGTAGTCAAGGTTTCTGTTCGGTGTGGCAATAGATAAACTCCCTCAGGAGACCTCCCAATTTTTAGAACAAAGACTTTGGGGATGGTTATCTTGCTCACTGCCGTTGAATATGTGTTTCCCCAAAATTTACTTTTGATTATGGTGGGTTGGAAAACTTGGCTTTGGTTGTTCCCACTTAGGTCGTTCCTGTAGGGTGAGTACTTTTTCCCACTACGGCAGACCTTCTAAAGGATTTAATAAAGCATAAATTGCATAAAGATAAAATGGGTAAGTTTGGTTTTTTGATCACCTAGTAAAGGGGAGAGCATATACCTATTACCCAACAAATACAACAAACAAAAAGTTCAGTTTTAAACCCAAATGACGATTATCTACACTAAGTGAAGATGTTGCTTCACGAAAAACAAGGGATTCATTTTAACCAACATAAAATAAAGTTTGGTGCCTACCCTAGGATTGATAAATTCCATATTAAAGTGTCTATCCTAGGATTGGTTCATTTTAATCCCCATACATCAATCAAACTACTGGCCACGGTCGCGTCGGATCCATATAACAATTTAATAAAGAAAATAACCAGTCATTTGCGGCGAGAAATTGCATATGTGGCTTGGTAGAGTAGATGCGGTTCGAGTTCTGTCAAATGCGTTGCGATATGTCAAGACCCACGAGAAGTAATCGCCAAATGCTATAAACAAAGATTAGTAAAAAAAAAAAATAACTTAAATGAAAACAACAAACTAAAATAGTGATAACTTCCTCAAAACTAAACAAAATCTTAAATCATAGATATCTATGGAAAGCTAAGACATAGATCTTCAAAACCCAAAAAACGTTTTGCAAAATCCTGCAAGACAAAAGTGTTATAAGCAAAAGACAATTCGGGTTTTAACAACTAAAGCTTAAAAAACTGTGATCACTAAAATGGTCATAACTTTCTCAAATCTTAACAAAATTTGAAACCGTTTGAAATTATAGAAAGCTAAGAACGAGATCTACAAAACCCATAATTTTTTTTAAATATTTTACTCGTCCATTTTTCTGTGCTCAAAAGAAGGTGACGAGATTTCGTGTGACTTCTTGGCTGTAACCTGCAAAACAGTGAAAACAAACAAGAAAACACACATTTTTCTACGGAATGTCAGGTTCACCAATGTAATGAAGGATTTCTGCAAAATAGAATAAGTTAGTATCACATGCATGCAATATTATCCAAACAACACAATAGAATGCAAAGGAGAAATGCGAAAGAAAGGGAATGAAACTAGAACAATCTCACCCATTTTTCTCCTCCATGACTAACTTCTATTATACCTCTTAGCTTGCTATAATAATGGATGCCCTCAGATTTTGAGGAGCAAACTCTATATGCCTAGACCTAAACAAGACTTTGAAGGATTTATTTTAAAAGATTTATGCAACTAGAAAATGAAATCTAAGTGCAAACATTCAAATACTAATGGCTAGAATGTAAGAAATGACAATAAACAAGGTATCTAAAATATTTTTTAAGAAATTCAAGATCAAGATCAAGATCCTTGAAATGAGAGCAAAATTGTCATTTAATAGAAAATGCAATTTTGCATGGACAGATGAGATGAGAGATTGAGAAAATGCCCTAGAATCAATGGTTAAGATTCAAAATGGAAACTCTCAATTAGGGTTAGGGAAAAATGCCCAAATGTGTGAATAAGATTTAATTAAATAAATTAAATCAAGGATAAATGCGATAGTTGAGATGAAACTAGCAAAAATCAGAAGATAAGAAGATGGGATTTTAGAAAATCAGTAATTTTAGAAATTACTTGATTTGTAGAAGAATATTTCCATTTTGAATTAAATTAATTCAAAATATGGATTTTGTGAGATAATGAGTAATTGATTTTTGAAATTAATTACTAAAAGAAGAATCAGTTAACTATGTGAGACATTTTTAAATAAATTGTTTTATTTAAAAATAAAGAAGTGTCACATACAACAATTAAATAATTAAAAATAATTATTTAATTTAGAAGAAGTGGTTAATTAATTAAATAAATTAGAAAATCTATTTAATTAAAAGAGAGGATTTAGGAATTAGTGACATATTGAATAAATATATTAAAATATATTTATTTGATAATCAGGAGGGCATTAATGACAAAGGTTAATTAAATAAAATGAGAACTTTATTTAATTATGAGTTGACTTTAGATAATTAGTGACACATTAAATAAATATGATTTATTTATTTAATAATCAGGAAGAATGGAAGATCTTGAATTAATTAAATAATTGTGAATTATTTAATTAATAGTTGAAGATGGGTTAGGAACATAATTAAAGTGTCATAATTATGCTAGGACGAAAAGTGGTAAAATAGTGCTCGCAGGCCTAGGTCATTTTTAGGTGTCTATAGTTCCATTTCCACTAGGCTTGAAAATACCAAAATTCGATAAATACCAAGGGAACGTAAATCCTAAAGATCACATTAGGGAATTCCACATACATTTTATGGAGGTCACATATGAAGATTCATATCTAATGTGACTCTTCGCTGAAAGCTTGGCTAGTCTAGCAATGGAATGGTTCTCTCGTTTCCCCCTTGGCATTAAAAAGTTCCAAGAAATTCTAGACTTGTTAATAAAAAATAATTCATTTAATTTGGGTGAATGTGAGCCTAGAAGAATTATCTGGCCCAAAACAAGCTAAGGGAGAAATATTTGTAGCTTTCTTGCAATGATGGCGATCCAAGGCCAACAAAAGAAAATGGTCTATACCGGAAGAACAAAAAATTGAGACTATCATCTCCAACCTTGAAGGGACCTTGTCCTTTCATTTGAAAATGCAATGCATAATGTATGACCAATTGATCTCCAAGGTGCTCAACATTGAAAGAGCCCTTATAGCACAAGGGGGCACACCCATGTACCAAGAAAATCAACCATCGACAAGTTATAATGACAAACCTCACACGTGGGCCAAAAAAAATAATGTTACCAATGATGGTGTCATCAAAGACAAGGTTGTTATCAGTGTCCCAAGGAAAAATACATGACAATAAACATACCAACAACCACGAATCAACACACAAAGAAACCCACAAACCAATCTATCATCACAAACACCACCCAACAATCAAACTCTCAACAACATAAATGCTTAATGGGGACCACCCCCAAAGAGAAGATATCACCCTAAACGAAAATACACACCACTTGGGGAACCAATCGAATTTGTCATGCAACAACTAGAACAAGTGAATCTCATCAAAATACCAGTCTATGAAAATTACCAAAAGCCTCAAGTTAAACTGCCATGGTATAATGAAAACCACCTTTGTGACTTTCACAAAATAAAGGGACACACGACAACCAGTTGTATGAGACTCAATAATTCGATACAAGATCTCATTGATGATAAGACCATAACCATTGAACAACTAGCTGGGAATCAAGATATCAAACTATACATGAATTTGTGCCATATCACAATAAAGGAAACAACAATGGTGAAGGAAAAATCTACAACAATGTGAGCCATATTTATAACCATGTTGTTGCATCATTGGATGAATGGGTAACAATTGTCAATATCAAAGGACCTAGAGTCGAGTGTGGAGTCACCACGCGTAGCTGTAGAATCTCCATCCCAGGACCTTCACCACCACCCAAAGCACCCACCGCCAATTCAAAATAAATTCCTAATGGTTACAATGTCCTAGATCAACTGAAAAAGACCCCCACCCAAATCTCCATTATGGAGTTGCTAAAAATATCACCTGTACATAGGGAAATCCTAGAAAAGGCATTGGCTACATCCTCCATCCCCACAGATCTTGATGTAGACCAATTTCAAGCTATGGTCAGACATATCACTAAACCACATCTCCTCACCTTTTTTGATCATGATCTCCCAACACAACCATCTCATAATCGTGCACTACATCTTGAAGTCCTAGTCCACAAGAACAAGGTCAAACGAGTCTTGGTGGATGGAGGTGTGGGTTTGAATATTTGTACTCTATAGATAATAAAGAATATGGGATTGTCAGAAGATGTCATCAAAAAAGGAAAAGGTATCGATATCAAGGCTTATGATGATCAAGAACAGGTGTCCCAAGGCACTATTCAATTACCTATCCAAGTGGGGCCAACAATCACGAAGACTATTTTCCAGGTCCTTGATCTTGAGCTCCCCTACAATATCCTCCTAAGGTGCCCATGGATTCATGGGATGCAAGCTATCACATCCACTTTCCACCAATGTGTTAAATTCCCTTGCCAGAATGAAGAAGTCACAATCCATCGTGATCTTGAACCTTTTTATTATTGAGAAAATATGGAGGCCAAGTATTATAAGATCCCCCAATTCTTGAAAAATGACGAGGGACCCACATCCCCTTATGTTGATCCATCTACCCTATCCTTCACTTCTGAGACAAAGACACCTTCCATTCAGAACATCCTAGATGTTAAGGTTGTAATCCAAGATAATGGGTGTGGAGACTATAAAATGAAAAAAGAGTTTCTTTTTAATAGGAGAGTTACCTCAATCTCCTAGATCCCATGGAAAACAACAACTAATTGACACAACATCTCAGACCTTCAAAGCATAAGCCACCACCTTCAAAAAGTGGGGAAACCTAAGCAAGGAAGTGGTAGATGAGAAAGATGTATCAACCCTGTTATATCAAGATGAAATACCCATACTTGATCTTCCCATGGAAGATGATAACAAAGGAATATAGCTAAAGTTTAACTGGGGTTATAACAAAAATGAGAAGATTGGGAAAAATAATGACCTATTAGAATCTATCATTCTTGAGAAGTGCCTAAAGAATCTTGGCCTTGGATGTACCCCTTTTAAGATAACCATTCTTGGCAAGGGTACCCCTATTAAAAAAGTCAAATCTCATCCTCAATTGTCGATATCCATTGGTCTACCCCTAGATAACTATACATTCGATATAGCCAACATGTATGATGAGGATCCCATCTTTGATTTACCCATGTTATTTGAGGATTCCTCTCTCTTTATGATCACCACCATGTATTTTGAATCAAGTGACCAAACCACTGAACTAGAGCTTGTTTACCCCCAGCTAATAGATAGTGACCAACGAGGACCATCGATCTTAGACGCATTCAAAAACAATGAGGCTCCCTCAGAATTCATGGGACTAAGGGATACTCTACCGTATAGAGATCAAAAAGAAGGGTTTGATATTGAGTTGGACACACATGCATACTATGAGGAAATGATTGAATCTCTTAGTCACAAAATAGAAAATCTAAGAGTAACGTCTAGGTCTCTAAGTGAAAACCACACTTTCCATGTTAGAAACTAAGATCTGATTGCAAACTAGAAAAATCACCTTCCACAGAAGAGAAAAATGAAAAAGAAGAGATTTGAAAAAGATGTGCAAATTGATATATTCGAAGTACAAAATATTACAAGAGATAATTTTCTTTATAAAAGTAAAGATGCATAAACCTAATCTTATCTTGAGCAACAAGATAACTCAATAAGATAAAGATAAGAACCTATAACTTAGGAATTAAATAAAGCCTAAGTAAACTTATGCAAATGTGTATTTAAATATTAATTACACCAACAACCCCCATAAGTGCAACTTAGGGAGAATCAAATTATTATGCAAATATGAGTCCCAACAAAAAGGCCTAATCAGGTACCCAAGTTCAAATGCAATAATGAAGTAGAGAAGGAAAACCTAGTGGGACAAAACCCCCCCTACAATGAGATGACTGCTACAAAGAAGCACTGGAAGAACATTGTGGAGTAACACTGGAACCGCAATCCGAAAAGCAAGGAAAGATACTTCTGTCTACAACTGAAACCAAAACCAGAATCATGATAATGTGAGAGCAGAACCGATGCCACAGAACACTGGAAAACTCATAAACTGGAACAACCCTAGAATCTATGAAGCAATAGTAGATGAGATGATGACATAATCTAGAAATCATGTATCTCTATGCTGATGCCAAACTATGATTGAAACTCTTCCATGGGAAGGAGTACCAAAAAAGAATTTGAAACATTAACCATAAAAACATGGCCCTCAAACTGAGAAGAATTTGAACCAATGAGGATCAAGAAACATAATATATCAACTAAAGTGTGAACTGATGAATCCGATATGTGTCAAGCTATAGAAAAAATGTGGGCAAAAGAAACTAGGAAACCAAATAACCCATACGAGCTGCCAACAAATCAAAATGGATATGGAGATCAAAGTACATGCACACTCTAATCAGATTATTATGCAAGAAACCCCCTTGATGGAACTTTATCTCAATTCATTTATTACAATAACCCAATGATTTTAAAAGGAGAGAATTCTAATGCATGCATAAACATAAAATAACATGATGTGGTACTAAAATGAAGTGCAAATGTTCAAGTTTGACCTTTCCAACTGCCAAAACATCCAAGTAATATCCAAAAGACCCATCGGGAAAAATATGGAATAATAATAAACTTGGGATAGATACAAAAAAAGTGCATAGACAGAAAGATAGACCTCCTCAATACCTTTCCAATGCCTCAATGAAGACGAAAATCGAAGATCGTGGCAAAAATTTATGAGCTCAGAAGTCCAAAATGAACATCTGACGTTAAATAGAAATAAATGTAGATAAACAAAAAAATATTGGAAAATAAACATCACCACTGGAAAGTACTCGGAACCAGCTTTCTGACGATATCTCGTTTGCCCGATTTCGATACCGTATGCCCAAGCTATGCCCAAAAGAAAAAAAACTGCTCCTTTAGGAAAAATTAGGGCTAGGAGGGGCAAAGAGGGCCGTACGGCCGGGTGATGCCATGTTGACGTCAGCACTTCACGACAAAAAATTTGACGGCCATCTAGCCATCGGGGCAAAAAAACCCCCCCTTTTGGAAATTTTTTTTGGTAGCCGATATATTCGCTGTTGTCGGAATATTCTCTAAATCTTGCCAGAATATTCCAGAATGGGTCACTGAAATCCCTAGAGAATATTCTCTGGCTGACAGATCTGGGTGTGGGCCCTTGGTCTTCAATACAACCGCCGACAAAATAGGGAAGCCCTCAGGGGCTAGTGAAGGGCCCTCGATCCTCCATGTGATTGGGGCAGATGCTGGAGGAGCCCTTAGGGGTTGCACAGGGCCGACAGAGGAGCCTAGTAGTGGTGGCGTTTCGGTGGCCGCTGGCAGCACTGATGTGGAAACTGAGAAAGCCCTTTTTTCAAATTTTTTTCATTTTTTCGTGCCTCGGGAAGCAAGCTAGGGAGGCCATATGACCTTCTTGGAAATTTTTTTTCCTCAGAAACAACTTTCTCTAAAATTGATGAAACGAAAGGCAATCTTAGGGTTTTTGGCTGTTCAAACTACTCCAAAAAAATCAGCTACCTCCAAAACTTGCAAAAAATCTCCCAGTGTGAAACCCTCACAGATCTAACAAATGATGGCCAAAATCCACAAAACAAAAGACAATCCTGACTTTTTCCAGGGCTCTAAATCCAATGGTGAAGTCCGATCTGATCCAAAATGCCTCATAGATGAACTCAAGGCATGATACTCTCGAGGAGTCCCGAATGAACCCTGTAATGATTTTCTCAAAAATCTAAGAAAGGGTTGCAAATCAAGGCTCTGATACCATGTTAGAAACCAAGATCTGATTGCAAACCAGAAAAATCACCTTCCACAGAAGAGAAAAATGAAAAAGCAAAGATTTTCAAAAGATGTGCAAATTGATATATTCGAAGTACAAAATATTACAAGAGATAATTTTCTTTATAAAAGCAAAGATGCATAAACGTAATCTTATCTTGAGCAACAAGATAGCTCAATAAGATAAAGATAAGAACCTATAACTTAGGAATTAAATAAAGCCTAAGTATGTTAGAAACCAAGATCACCTGTATGCAATCAATCACTTGTCACATGCAAAAGACATGCAGAACCAAAGAAGATGTTCTGTAAACCTCAAAGTAAAAATTCATTATTGAGAATCAATTATTACAAAGAGATCAATCCTTATGAAGGAGATCAAGAAACCCTAAAAGGGAAACCCTAAATGAAACCCTAGTGTGCACACTTAATAATTAATCAATTATTAATGTGCCTAAGTTTAGCTTAAGCAACTAAAAGGAATAAGTGACTTAATTAATTAACCAGATGATATAATTAATTAAGCATAATAACTTATTACTCTAACACCCCCCCTTAAGATGAACTTAGGAAGAAGCTAAAACACTAGAATAAGATGCATGAAAGCAAAGATGGGTCCCGACAACTAGCCCTGATCAGGTACCCATTTACAAATGCAAGAATGAGGTAGAGAAGGAAAAACCTAGTGGGACAAAACCCCCCTACAATGAGATGACATGCTGCAAAGAAGCATTGGAAGAACTCTATAGAGTAACATTGGAACCGAAATATGGCAAGCAAGGAAAGATTCTTTTGTCTACTACTGAAACCAGATGAGAGTCACTGATTGACTCAAGGAATCATGAAAAAAGCAACAACAGACCCGATGCCATGGAACACTGGAAAAATCCAAACGGGAACAACCCTGGAATCTATGAAGCAACAATCGATTATTGAATGATGTATTATTGAAAATGAAGTACAAAGATGCAAGATGCACCCTCTCAACTGCCAAAACATCCAAGTAATCTCCAAACAACCCATTGGGCCAAATCTGGACTAAGTGATCAACCTGGGATAGATACAGAAAAAGTGCATGGACAACAACATAGAGCTCCTTAATACCTTTCCAACCCCGCAAAGATAGCGAAAATTAGAGATCGTGGTAAAAAGTTATGAGCTTGGAAGTCTAAAATAAACATCTAATTTCAAACAGCAATAAATGTAGTAAAATAGAAATATACTATAAAATAAACTACACCACTGGAAAGTGCTCGAAACTAGCTTTCTGGCGATATCTCATTTTCCCAATTTTGATACCGTATGCCCAAATTATGACCAAAAGAAAAGAAATGCTCTTTTAGGGAAAATTAGGGCTAGGAGGGGGCTTGGAGCATCGTACGGCCACTAACGTCAGCACTTCATGAGCTTAAAATTGATGGCCATCTGGCCGTCGGGGCAAAAAAATCCCCCCTTGCTGGAAAATTTTTCCGATCGCCGGTTTTGCAAACAATGTCGGAATATTCTCTGAAACTAGCCGAAATATTCTCCCAGTCGGCCGGCTTGATTGTGGGTGTAGACCCCCGGTCCTCCATATGACTGGGGTTGGGGGCTTGGACCGGTCGGGGGCTGGATCTTAGCCCTTAGATCTCCATATGGCCCTAGCTGGCACAGAAGGGCCCGCGGGGGCGGAGCGGATGGCCCCCGGTCGTGGATGTGATTGGGGCGGAGCGAACGGAGCCCAGAGGGGCTAGAGGTGCTGGTAGGGAGTTGGGGCCACTGCCCGATGGCCGCTGGGTGGCGGGGCAGTGGCGAGGATTTCTATGCGAGTAGCGCACAAATTTAACAAAAATATTTTAATTTTTTAATTTTTTTTAAAAAAAACTATGCCTCGAACTACGTGCTGGGGAGGCCGTACGACCCCCCAGATAATTTTTTTTTGCGTCTTGAATCAACTGCACTAAAATCGATGAAACGAAGGGAATTTTTAGGGTTTTTGGCCACTGCGAACGCGATGGTGACTTCCGTTTCTGCTCAAACTGCTTCAAAAATTTGGCTACCTCCAGATCTTGCAAAAAAGATGCCTATAGAAACCCTTGCATTAGAAACTCACTGAAAGGCCATATCTTCATATCACGAACATGAAGCTGTAGGTCTAGAGCTCTAATACCATGTTAGAAACCAAGATCACCTGCATGCAATCAATCACCTATCACATGCAAAATACATGCAAAACCAAAGAAGATGTTATGTAAACCTCAAAGTAAAAATGCATTATTGAGAATCAATTATTACAAAGAGATCAATCCTTATGAAGGAGATCAAGAAACCCTAAAAGGGAAACCCTAAATGAAACCCTAGTGTGCACACTTAATAATTAATCAATTGTTAATGTGCCTAAGTTTAGCTTAAGCAACTAAAGGAATAAGTGACTTAATTAATTAACCAGTATGATATAATTAATTAAGAATAATAACTTATTACTCTAACAAAGCAAACTTATGCAAATGTGTAATTAAATATTAATTACACCAACAGTCCAACACTTTCTAACCCAAAAGAAGTAAAAATAAAGGACACATCTGGTGGTGAAAACCTCTTTGAGGCACCAAAGGATGCAGGATTCAATCTTCCCCTTAGTGTCATCCATCAAGAAAGTTCAGCAATACTGGCAGAAAAATGCAACCCAACCAATCTAGGAACTGAAGAGACACCACATATCACTTTTTATGCTGAGTCACTTTTGACTGAGGAACAAGAAAAGCTAGCTGCATTTTTGAAAGAAAGGAAAGTAAATTTTGCATGGACCTATGTTGACATGATAGGCCTTGATCCAAAGGTCATGGTCCATCATCTAGCCGTCTATCCAGAGGTGAAAGAAATAAGACATAAATTGAGAAAGATGCATCCACAGATTGCATTATTGGTTAAACTTGAGCTACAAAATCTCCTTGACATTGGCTTCATATACCCATTGATTATCCTAAATGGGTTTCCAACCTTGTACCTATTTCCAAGCCCACTGGGGGCATCTATATCTGCACTGACTTTAGGGACTTGAACAAAGCATTAGCTAAGGATGATTTCCCTCTTTCCAACATAGAAATGATTGTAGATTTGATGGTAGGGCACAAAATGCTATCATTGATGGATGAGTTTTCAAGATACAATCAGATTATGATAGCAAAGGATGATCAACATAAAATGGCCTTTGCTTGTCCATGGGGCACTTACTGTTGGAACATGATGTCATTCGGGTTGAAGAATGTTGGAGCTACATATCAAAGGGCTATGACTCTGATTTTCCATGACATGATCCATAAATATATAGAAGACTATGTGGATGACATACTATCCAAATCAGGAAAACATCAAGATCACATATCAACATTGAGCCCTATCTTTGACCAACTAGAAGAATATAAGGTAAGACTCAATCCTAAGAAATGTGTCTTTAATGTGCAATTTGGGAAAATCCTAGGGTACATTGTATCAATGAGGGGAATTGAGATAGACCCTGTAAAATTCAAGGAAATCCTTGACATGGAAGCACCACAAACATTGAAACAGTTGAGGGGCTTGTAGGGAAGGCTTCAATCAATCAGAAGATTCATAACACAGTTGGTAGAAAAAACCATCCTATATTCTCATCTACTCCACAAGGGTGTAGCATACAAGTGGGATGAGAAATGCGATCAAACATTCAATCAAATCAAAGAATACTTGCTAACACCACCAATGCTCATGCCATCGATCTAGAACAAACCACTAATCCTCTACATATCAGCTACAACGACATCCCTTGGTGCTCTCCTAGCTCAACATGATGAAATAGGGAAAGAGAGAGCCATTTACTATATCAGTAGAACCATGGTGGGACACTAGCTAATTTACACATTCATTGAGAAGGCTTGTCTAGCAATAGTATTTGCCTCACAAAAATTTAGACACTACATGTTGGCTCATCAAATAAAGCTTATCGCCAAGATAGACCCCCTCAAGTATCTACTTTCTAAAGCAACACTCATAGGATGAATGGATAAGTGGGTCATGATCATAATAGAATAAGACATTGAATATGTAGAACAAAAATCCATCAAGGGACAAGTAATTGCAGATCAATTGGCAGAGGAACCTATATATTCAGAGAACCCACTAGTATCAAAATTTCTAGATGATTCCATTTTCAACCTTAGTGCAAGAGATCATTGGAAGGTATATTTGGAAGGTATATTTGGATGGATCATACACACAACATGGGTTAGGAGTAGTAGTCTTCTTCATCACACCACAAGGAGACTACATCCCAAAATCATACAGGTTTTCTTTCCCCTGCACTAACAACATTTCTGAGTATGAGGCTCTTGTTATAGGGCTTCAGATTGTAGTATAATGAAAAATCATAGCACTTAAGGTCTATGGAGACTCACAACTAATTATTTACCAAGTCAATGATGAATATCAAATAAAGGGTGAAAAACTTACCCTGTACAAGAAGCTGGTGGAGGATCTCAAGGAGTTCTTCAAGAACATAACATTTGAGCAAATATTGAGGGTAAACAACAGAGTAGCTACCGTTATGGCTACAATTGGATCATTGTTGAATATCCCATGCAATGTCCCTAAACATGAATTCCTAGTAGAGCAGTTTCTCATACCAACTTTCGAGGTACTAGATTATGAGTTTGTGTGTGAAATCATTGGTCTCGGTGATCCTTGGTACCATGAAATTTTCACCTACTTGAAAATAGGAGTCCTCCCCATCGACATCACCCCAAACCTTAAAAGAACCTTTATCAAAAATCATCCCATTTTGTCATCTTAGGTAATACTCTCTATCGTAGGAGTATCAAAGGAACTCTCTTGCGATGTCTTAACCCTGAGGAAGCTTTGACTGCTTTAACTCAGGTACACAACAATATTTGTGGTTCATATTCCTGTTAGTGTAATTAATTATTTATTACACTAGCATAAGTTAACTTAGGTCATACATCATTTAGTCCTAGGTTTTAGTTTTTAATAAATCATTTAATAATGGGGTAATGTCCCCTTGTTTGTAGGGATAAGATTCCTTCTAGAAGATGAGTTGTCCTTCTAGAACTTATCTCAACATTTAATAATTTTCTAGATAGGGTTCACATGTTGTCACATGTTGTTAGATCATGACACATGGCAACATCATCTTGCATCTTGCATCTCTCTCATGACTATATATTCAGGGAATTTGTGCATTTGTATATCAATATCATCACATCATATCATATCAATATAGAGTTTTTATTCATCATTCCATAGTTGCAACACTTTCCTTTGTGTTTGATTATCTTTCATGGAAAAGGTCCTTTATTGAAGATTTCAGAGCTTCAGGGACTGTGCATCCATAATCTCAACATGGTATTAGAGCTTGTCCATTGAAACATCAACCCTTGATCAAGGAAGTTGGAGTGCAAGATTCTTGCAGGCTTGGAGTTTTATGTTGCAGGTTAGTTGGTTCTACCTAGGAGCCAAGCTGATTTCTGGTGCACATCAGGCTCTCTCTGACCTCTCCATTGCGTCCAAAAGGCCTCAAAACCCATAGATCGCCTGCTCATTTTCCAAAATTGGAGTTATATCATTTGGGAGCCTTTGAGGTATAATCTAGGGTTTGCATTTTTTGTACTATCCATACACATCTACAGAAAAAAATCTCCCCTCTCGGTCCTCTTTAAAGGAATTTTTTTTTTAGAAAAATAAAATAAAAATTCTAGCTATTTTTGGGCAATTTTTTATATAGTTTCAAAAAAAATTTAATCTGTAGAGATCGACCTGCAATTATAATCCATAGTCGGCATATTTATTTTTACATTGTGGCTATAATTGGTTTAATTTTTTCTACGGTCGGCATACATAATATATTCTATCAGCATTTTAATTAAATTTGAATTGTAAATTAAATTGCAATATTCAAATTTTCTATCGGCATACGCCGACAGTTTGTAGGACTTCGATTGCTTGCACCACTCGGCGTCATCCTGTCGGCCACTTCTGACTTCGTTGACAATGCATTGTTTTCGGCCCACTTCCGACCATCGCAGTCACTGCCATCGAATTTTCCCGACGACCGCAGCCCCCATTGGTGTCTCCACTCTAGCCCCAGTCCCATCGTTAACCGTGGGCTCTGCTAGACTCTGAGCGGTGCATCCTTTGCCGGCCACACCACTTAGTTCCTCCACCATAGTGCCACTCTGACTCCACTCCTGGTGGGGGGTGTTTTTTTTTTCCCAACATAGCCTGCGGTCCTATCAGCAACCAAGGGCGTATTTTTTTTAGGCCCCAAGTTCTTAATTCTTGCACCCAGTTAGCCAACATAGATCAATTCAAGCAGTAATCTTCTAGAGGTCGTATCTTTAACAAATGATATACCGTTGAAAATCTCTTGGAATCTACTTTTCAATGGTGCACTCTATTTTTCAAGATTTTGCTATCATAAAAAAATTAAGTCAACTGAAGTCAACCCTCCACTTTGGACTCAACCACCAATATCTTCACATTAGATTGTTGAAATACACTGATTCCAGTGGCATTTAGGAGATATTTCAGTGATTTTTTTTATCAATTCATCCACTTTCTTCGGCTTTAGCTCTAGGTATCTTTTATTGGTTTTTTGCAATTTGGTGCATTTTCCTGATTACTAAGACATCCTGAAGCTTGAAGAAGAATTTTTTGATCTCAGAGGCATATTTTTAGCTGCATATCTATTTGGAAGTCTTTATTTTCTGCTGAAGGTCAGTGTCTTTTAGTTTTTTTTGGAGAAATTTCATTATGAGGCTTGCATATACTCCTTCTTTGGTTATGTTGCATAAGGGTAACTATAAGAAATGGCGAGATGGGATTAGCCACCATCTCCAATCACTTGATCTATTGCATCATATGTATGGTATAGTTCCTCATCTGAGTGAAGGTATTCATGAATTTTCTTGGGGTTGCAGTAGATACACTATCTTGGAGATCATTTCTATGCAAGTTTATTACGATGTTTTGAATGCTATTGATTATTGTGATTGTCCTCATATTCTTTGGACTAAGCTTTGGGAGATATATGGATATTTAGACACTCCACCCTTCCTCGATGGTCATGATTTAGAATGTCATTCTTTAGATCAGGTACCCCATGATGATCTTGTTGTACAAAATGTTGATTGCCTTGAATCTTCCGAAGAGGTCGACAATGTTGCTTCAAGTGCTTCTTCTCCATCAGAGACAAATAGTATCCCTTCACATTTAGTGATTCCTTGTCCAGAGTCATTGATTGAGGCTTCCACCATCATCTTTCATCAGGACACATTTAGTTTTCCAAACTTGGCATCACAAGATGCTTTGTTTCAGGTATCACTAACTTGGCTACTTCTATAGGTTTGGAGAACATTCTTGAGGGGCTATCACTCCTCTATTTAGATTTTACTTTGGAGAGTTTTGTTGAGTCTCCTTATTCCTTTGCCTCAACCATGCTTGGGAGTCCAAAGACTATGTTGGAGTCACTTGGTTTCTCTTCATAGATTTCATATCCGAGACTTCTTCCCTGCCATTTCATTTAGGATTTGAGGTTTCTTCAGCATCTACCATTGTATTGGATTCAAACTTCTTTCAGTGGTTTTGAGGACACTTAATTCAGGGGGGCTATCAAGTCTCCATCACATTCATCATATCCATCACACTATCTTTGGATATTGTTTAGCATCAGTTTCCACATCATCTTGGTTTGTCACCCTCTTCATTGATTGTGGCATCTTCATCTTCAGGAAATGAGACATTTGAGCAGAGCTTAGAGACATCATCATCCCCATTCATCCTTGCTTCCTTGAATTCCTATCCAGAATGGGAAGCATCACTACACTTGCACTTGGTTTTGTTTCTTCGGAAAGGGAGACAAGTTTTTTGTTGACATTGGATCATGTTTTGTCTTCATACACTTACCATCTTTGTCGGTGATATAATCTTTTTGGGGGGCTATATAGTCTATCTATTTCCTCCCTATGGGGGGGCTATTAATTGTATTGTATCCATGTGACGAATGGTGTACTTGGGGGGTATTTGGGAGTCCTCCATCCTTCCCATCCTATCTCACATTTTTTCTTTTTTCATCTCCATTTTGGAGAGTGGTTTTGTTCCCACTGGGTTTTCCCCTTTTCTCCAGTTTGTGGGAGATTTTTTGCATCTTCATGTACATGGGTACCTAACATGGAATAATAGCCAGGACCCATCTTCTTGCATAATCATTTCATTTTCCTCCCTAAGTTGAACTTATGGGGGGGGTGTTAGTGTAATTAATTATTTATTACACTAGCATAAGTTAACTTAGGTCATACATCATTTAGTCCTAGGTTGCATTTTAATAAATCATTTAATAATGGGGTAATGTCCCCTTCCTTGTTTGTAGGGATAAGATTCCTTCTAGAAGATGAGTTGTCCTTCTAGAACTTATCTCAACATTTAATAATTTTCTAGATAGGGTTCACATGTTGTCACATGTTGTTAGATCATGACACATGGCAACATCATCTTGCATCTTGCATCTCTCTCATGCCTATATATTCATGGCATTTGTACATTTGTATATCAATATCAATATAGAATGTTTATTCAACATTCCATAGTTGCAACACTTTCCTTTTTGGTTGATTATATTTCATGGAAAAGGTCCTTTATTGAAGATTCCAGAGCTTCAGGAACTGTGCATCCATAATCTCAACAATTCTAGTGGTATGACCTTGGCCAAGAAACTACTGAGGACTGGATACTACTAGTCCATGATGGAGAAGGAAGCTCATGACTATGTTTGAAATTTTTTTTAATGCCAACAACATGGGGGCCTCATCCATGCACCAACTCAAGAGCTCTAGCCGATTATAACACCTTGGCCCTTTTCACAATGGGGGCTCAATCTAATCAGAAAAATCATACCAACCTCATCTAATGGACATAAGTTCATTATCACTTCTACAGAGTACTTCAGAAAGTGGGTAGAGGCCATCCCAATGACCTATATCACAGGGAAGAAGATATCCAAATTCATCTTGAACTACCTCATTTACTATTACGGTGTCCCATAAACCCTTATCTTATATAATGGGTCACCTTTCAAAAACTAGGATGTTCATGAGCTAGCCAAAAATTCAATATCCAACATCACTTCTCCACTTGATACTACTGCTAGGTTTGTTGGCAAGAGATAATACACATGTTTTCTGGTGTTGTCATTGATGGCAACCCTTGTTAGCTATTCAATCTGCATGTCATCATTTACTCATACTAGAAAATAGATTGAAGATCAATGATTATCTGTTAAGCTAGAACAGAGCATCTGGTAGATTTGTGTTCTTCGATTCATATGCAAATTTTCTATTATTATTTTGTGTTGTGGATCTCAGGGAAGATTGTTCGAAGAATATTCTATTTTATCTATAAATCTTTTGTTTCTAGTGTTGTCATTGATGGCAACCCTTGTTATCTAGTCAATCCACATGCCGTCATTTACTCATATCGGCAAATAGATTGAAGATCAATGATTATCTGTTAAGCTAGAATAAAGCATCCAATAGATTTGTGTTCTTCAATTCATATGAAATTTTATTATTATTATTTTGTGTTGTGGATCTCAGGGAAGATTGTTCAATGCATAATCTATGCTATCTATAAGTCTTGGTGCCTCGTATTGATTTGAGTGTAAGTTAGAAGGTTCGGTTGACAAATTTTATGTTCATCAGTGTATGAAGGCCGACTTGGTAAATACAATGTATCATTAATATTTGAGGAGGTATTGTTTAAGATTTTTTGTGTTCGAGCATTTTTATTTTGGTCCTCACTATGTTGTGGCTGACTCTTGTGGATGTGCATTGAATATTATGGATGATCTGAGCTGACAGTTTGTGAATATTTCTTATTTTGTTGAAGCCAACATGAAGTGATTAAATACCTTGTAGCGGATATATATAAGTGATCGTTTATATAATTTTGATATATGTTTGATGTGAGTTGATGTATGTTGCGAATGCTAGAAGGTTAGTAGAGTGATTATGCACAGTTTCACTTGTGCATTAAGGATTTTTGTTGCAAGTTGAACTAGAATAGAGCAGAAGAGTAGAGTCAGTAAGAAGGTCCAAAATTCAATTGATGAGCCTAACCAGAACTGTAATTAGGAATTTGTAGATACTACTTTCTTATTTCAAATCTTTGGAAGTATTCCAAACTTTTGTAAGGAAGTGAGCTCTAGGCAGTGTGCCTAAATGCAAGCACATTCTCATTTTGTAAACTTTTCTTTTGAGTATACTCAAAACATATTGTGGATTGACCTCCACCATGGTTTTTCCCCTAACAGGGTTTCCACGTAAAAATACTTGTTTTATGGTGTTGTGGTTACTTGTCTTATGTGCATTCATTTTTATTTTGGTTGAATGCTATCAGTAATTTAAGGATCATATTAATAAAGTTAAAAATTTCACAACATTGATTCACCCCCCCTCTCAGTGTTGCTTGATTCCAACAATTGGTATCAGAGCTTAGTTCCTCGGAAGAAGTTTAAAAGCTTGGGGAAGATCTTGGAAAGTGTTTCAATGGATTCAAGCAGTCATAAACAAAAAATTATGGTGGCCCTAGATAATTTTGATTAGTCAAAATCTGAAGTCTAGGAATTACGAGCAAATCTCATGAATGCTGAGAGATTCATTGAGTCATTGAAAGAAAAAATCAATAAGTCCAGGGAAAAGAGAAGGGAAATCTATGATAAGATCAAGCAGGAAGAAAGTGAACACATTATAGATGAAAAACTGAGTCAAGCCTTGAAGGAAAAGATAGAAGAATGTGAAAAGTTTTCCAGAGATAATGCAATCCTAAAGCATGAGACAAAATCTATTATGATGAGTATGACCAAGGAGATTGAAGATAGGAAGAGGAATGAAGAGAAGCTTGCTCGATCCTTGAAAGAGAAATCTAAAGAATGCAACTGAATTACTAATGGATTCATTCAGTTGGAATTGAGCTAGAACAATCTGGACACAATGAAGAAGAGCTTGAAAAGTAGATTGATGATCTTAGAGATGAACTTGCTACAACAAATGAATTCAAGGAGAAGTTAAAGATTAGCTCAACCAAGCTTGATGAATTCATTAAAAGTTAGAGGAATGATGGTGACAAGTGAGGTCTTGGATATGAGAAAGGAGAAATTTCCAGATTTGGAAAAAGGAGATTTAGATAAGGAAATCTGATGAATCAACCTGGAAGGTATCTGGTAAGACAACCTAATGCTCAAATATTTAATGGTAACTATTATGCTTGTAATAAATTTGGTCATATGGTGGCTCAATGTAGAAGTAGAATGAATTCAAGTGGTTCATCATTCTCTAGTCAGTGCTTTAATTGTAACAAGCATGGTCATAAGTCAAATGAATGCATAAATGTGATGAAATTTTTTTATAGAGATGTTAGATGTTATACATGCAATAGATTTGGCCATATTGCTAACTAGTGCAGATCAAGAAAAATTTAGTGGAACAACTAGTTTGGACAAAGAAATGTGGTGTGCTACAATTGCAACAAAAATTGGTCATATTGCTAGATTTTGCAGAAGAGGTCTGGTAAATCAAAGAAGAAACATGCAAAAGGACGAAAAAGGAAAAAGGGAAAGTCACTATAGATTAGATCAGGAAGTAGATGAAGAAGACATGGGTGAAGAAGAGTCCCTATGTTGTAGAAAATGAGCTAGCACCAGAATAAGCTTCTAGTAATTCCTCTAGGAATTAGATTAAGGCCTCTGGCCTAGGGGGAGCTGTCAAGAAAATCCTTCAAACCCCCTTCTGGTAATTGACACCGAGATATGGATGAGTGCAGTGATTGCATTGATGATCTATAGATGTTGTTGGACAGTTGGAGAGAGTATTTATGCAGAATTGAAGGTTTGCAAAAGAGTTGTCTCTCACAGTGTATGAAAATAGGGTATCCGAATGAGTTAGGGAAAAATCATTTATTGCATCAAAAAGGTTAGGTTTGAGAATGATAAAAGGTCATTTCTATCTTTCATTTATCACATTGCATTTTGAGAAGAATAATTTTGAGAGAGCTCCTATGTGAACTTTGGTGAGATTTGGGAGAATTCAAGTGTGAAGGCGACTCAAAGATCAAACCCTAATCCATTATGAAGGTATTTATCGAGAAAACTTGTAAACCTGTGAATCTCTGAAAATGGCTACTCCATTGGTAGTTGAAATCAAGGATAGACCCTGACTAAAATTCAAGTGGCATCCTTTCAAATATATTGAGACCAAGCCCTTAGGTTCATTTTCGTTTGTTACGTACAACGTCTTGCATATTGAAGAAATTAGGGCATATATTCATGCTAATATTGAGGAATTAGGGAGATTGCAGTTGCTGAATTTATATTCCAAGCACATTGTTGGAGATGATTTTTGTGTTAAGCCTGAATTCAAAACCCTAGAGGATAAGAAATTCAAGAAGATTGTGAAATTCCTCGTGTTTGATGAAAGCGAATGGGTCTGGTATATCTTGAGTCGATTTCATGCTGAATTTATGTGGTTGAGTTAGCCTTTCAAGATTACAAAAGAAGCTATAAGCGTTGTTACAGGTTTAAATTCCTCTAGTGGATTGCTGATCTTAAAGTCTGTAAAGAATCAGATAGTGACTAATGCAACTGGTTCAATATTTTATAAAAGAGTGATGACAATTGATAACATCATTTATGTGGATGTGAAATTTTCCTCGATGGTCATTGGTTACAATATATATTATTCCAGCTGAGAAAATTTTGTATCCAGTACTGCCATATATGTAGCATATCAGATGTTGAAGGAGAATGCAAAGTATGATTTATGTGAGTTGCTTCGAAGTCAGCTTATGGAGAATCTTGGTAAGATAAAGAAAGACAAGAAGAATTCCTTTAAATATGGTAATTTTTTACTCTATTTTTTCTTTTATTTCATGAATGAAGTTCTAAGAGTCGGGAAAGTGCATTGGCAAAGCAACAAGCCTATTTCTATTCAGATTAGAGACACATTATATAGCATTGGTGATTTGCAAGCCAAGAAAAATGCAATTTGGGGATATTTCAAAAACTTTCAGAATGTGATGCAAGTCAGGAAAATAATTTGTACTTATATTGTGGAGAAGTATAAGGATACAATCTATTTTATGGTGGATATTGATCAATGCTTGATGGAAGCTGCAAAACCTATAATCGTTTGGATTATGCCAATGGGTTATGAAGTTGAGGAAAGAATCTTGGAGCTATATGCACAAAATTTGTTTAGTAATCCTTTGGATCCATTTGAAGAGAGGTTTGGAACATGTGCAA
>VDFB02153182.1:0-11440 GCA_007258455.2 Sequoia sempervirens | reverse complement strand
TCGCACTCCAGCCCCGGATCGGACCTTAGCCCCTGCTGGTGGTCACAGATGTGACCAGGAGCTCTGTGCCCTGACTCTGTCTGCCAGCCCCCTGGTTCTGCATGTGACCAGGGGCCCTAATTTTTTTTAGCCCCTGAGGGCTCTAGGGGGTCTACTTGTGCATTTTCAGGAGACTTTCAATAAATCGGGTATAAAATGGGTGTATGATCTTTGTTTTTTTTCAAACGAGATACCGTTGGAAAGCTGATTCTGGCGCCGTTCTGATGGATTAGGTCTGATTTCCTATTTTTTCCATTTTGATGCTATTTTCCTTAGTCAAAGTCAGAACTTATTTTTTGCACTCCCGGAGCCGTATCTTTTGCGTCCAAACTTTGTTTTTCGCAAATGAATAGGAATTGGAAAGGTGTTTCTCTGCTCTTTCCAGATCTATCATTTATTTTTCCAGAATCTGCCCTAGGTACATTTTATTCAATTTTTTGTGTTTTCACACATCTGTCAATTACTTGGACTTTTTGGCAACTGGAAATGATTTTTTTGTGTGGGATGGATTTATTTGATCTGATTTATCAGTATTGAGGTCAGTTATTCTCAATTTTTTTAATTTGAAGAGTTATCATGGGTTTTTCTACTCACCCTTCAGTTATTTTTCTGGAACAGGGTAATTATGAGTCATCGGCAAAGGGCATACTTACACACTGTAGGTGGCTTAATATTTTTCCTTATTTGTATGATCTCATACCTAAACCAAAAACTTAAAAGGGAAAACTAGCTTGGGATATCATTAGAAATCACATAATAGGACTTATATTGTCTAGTGTTGATTCTGACACTGTGTGGGCTATATCGGGCATTGATTGTCCTCACTCACTTTGGACACGTCTTTGGGAGATCTATGGAGACCCTAGTCTTTCTCCATTCCCAGAGCATCTTGCTTCAAATTATCTTGTACCCATTGGTTGGAGAGAGAACACACCCTTTGATCATGATACTTTAAAGGAACTTCAGTATTTAGACACCCTTACATATTTCAATGAATTAGAGGATTGTCACATAGTTCCTACTCTTCAGACTGAGATTATACATGCATCAGCATCTCTTGTTGTTCCTGATCAGTTTGACATTTCCACATCTTTGGCTCCTATTGATTCAGTTAAGCAGGACATCATCCATCTTCCAGAGATAGCACCATGGGATTCTTTTTTCACAGACATTTCATTTTTGTTTGTTGAGTCTCACATTGCAGATTTGGAGGATTACTTTGAGGATTTTTAGCTCCTCTTTATTGACAGCCATATTCCAGCTGTTAGCCCACCATCATCTGTGCATTCAGAGGTTGCAGTTTTTGAGTCTTCAGTTCAGTTTGGATTTGACATCTTTTGTTTCAGTTTAGACAGAGAGATTCTTCAGCATCTTATCATGGCACACATCTTGAGACATCTTGGTTCTTCTCTTTTCACAGGGTTTCTTCGACATTGTCCTTTGGATCCATTTCTTCCCAAGGAGAGGAATATTATATGTCGCTTCAGGATCTCTTTCTGGATTCTACCTCAGGCATCCATATGTGCGACATGAGTTTCTTCATTGTGGGGGGGCCTTCTAGTCTCTTTCTTTTTCTCCTATGGAGACCATTGTACATGTAGTTATATGATAGAAGCTATCTATGGGGGGTCTTATGTTATCCACCTCCTATCCTTCTGTTATTAGTGCATTTATTTCTTTCATCTCCTTTTGGAGTAGAGTTTTTCCCATGAGGTTTTCTCTATTTCTCGACTTTACAAAGATTTGGTTGTAATTGGGTACCTGATTAGGCCTTGTTGCCGGGACCCTCTGTTGCATTGTAGTTCCTTTGCTTTCTTTTGCATTGTTTGTAGCTACATTGTAGCTCATCTTAAGGGGGGTGTTAGAGTAAAGTAATTAATTAACTTTACTCTCCTCTTAAGATTTCACTTTATGCACACATATTAGTCATTTAATAATTAATATTTAATTATTAAATGCACTCACCTTAGGGTTAGGTTTTCCTTTTGCTGTTGATCTCCTTTATAAGGATTGATCATTGTATTTTTACCTCTCTCTCGGATGAATACATTTTTTCAGCTTTTAGAGCACCCTTGCTTGTTTGTCTCCATCTCTTCTTTCTGTGACAGGTTATTTGCATGCAGGTGATCTTCGGGGTCTGTGAAGTTGGCTTTCACAACTTCAACATGGTATCAGAGCTCCAGACTTGCTGCTTCTTGTTCGATTTCTAAAGAATTTGGAGCTTCGAGGGTTTGATAGGGCTTTCAAAAGTTTTCTGGCTGATTTTGAGTGGATCTAGCTTACTCCATTTCTTGGGTGCATTTTGGGCCCAAACAGACCTCACGGTTGGATTCAGAGCAGCCAAAAACCCATATTTTCATATATGGTTTGACCTATTTGGGCATAGTTGATCTGGGAGGCAAATTTTTTTTTGCTCAGGGGCGTACAGCCCCCAGGCATGATTTTCAAGGTCGAAAATTTAAAAAAAAAAAAATTCAAAAAAACTCAATTTTTTGTTTTATTTTGGTGCTTGCAGTTCAAAAGGGGGAACCACCGAGCGGCCATCCCTGCACCGCCCGGTGGCCACCCCTAGCGGCAGGCTCAGGAGGAGCCACCTCCGCTCCACCTCTCCCTAGCTCGTGCTCCACCCACGGCCCACTTCCCACCACTGTCGGCAGCCTCCCTCATCACCGTCGATCCACCACTCCGGCGTCACTTCGCCTGCCGCTCAATGGAGATAGCTCCCACGAGCTTTAAAGACAAGCTGGCGGTCCTTTGGAGGACCAGGAGCTCGCACTCCAGCCCCGGATCGGACCTTAGCCCCTGCTGGTGGTCACAGATGTGACCAGGAGCTCTGTGCCCTGACTCTGTCTGCCAGCCCCCTGGTTTTGCATGTGACCAGGGGCCCTAATTTTTTTTAGCCCCTGAGGGCTCTGGGGGGTCTACTTGTGCATTTTCAGGAGACTTTCAATAAATCGGGTATAAAATGGGCGTATGATCTTTGTTTTTTTTCAAACGAGATACCGTTGGAAAGCTGATTCTGGCACCGTTCTGATGGATTAGGTCTGATTTCCTATTTTTTCCATTTTGATGCTATTTTCCTTAGTCAAAGTCAGAACTTATTTTTTGCACTCCCAGAGCCGTATCTTTTGCGTCCGAACTTTGTTTTTCGCAAATGAATAGGAATTGGAAAGGTGTTTCTGTGCTCTTTCTAGATCTATCATTTATTTTTCCAGAATCTGCCCTAGGTACATTTTATTCAATATTTTGTGTTTTCACACATCTGTCAATTACTTGGACTTTTTGGCACCTGGAAATGATTTTTTTGCGTGGGATGGATTTATTTGATCTGATTTATCAGTATTGAGGTCAGTTATTCTCAATTTTTTTAATTTGAAGAGTTATCATGGGTTTTTCTACTCACCCTTCAGTTGTTTTTCTGGAACGGGGTAATTATGAGTCATGGGCAAAAGGCATACTTACACACTGTAGGTGGCTTAATATTTTTCCTTATTTGTATGATCTCATACCTAAACCAAAAACTTCAAAGGGAAAACTAGCTTGGGATATCATTAGAAATCACATAATAGGACTTATATTGTCTAGTGTTGATTCTGACACTGTGTGGGCTATATCGGGCATTGATTTTCCTCACTCACTTTGGACACATCTTTGGGAGATCTATGGAGACCCTATTCTTTCTCCATTCCTAGAGGATCCTGCTTCAAATTATCTTGTACCCATTGGTTGGAGAGAGAACACACCCTTTGATCATGATACTTTAAAGGAACTTCAGTATTTAGACACCCTTACATATTTCAATGAATTAGAGGATTGTCTCATAGTTCCTACTCTTCAGATTGAGATTATACATGCATCAGCATCTCTTGTTGTTCCTGATCAGTTTGAAATTTCCACATCTTTGGCTCCTATTGATTCAGTTAAGCAGGACATCATCCATCTTCCAGAGATAGCACCATGGGATTCTTTTTTCACAGACATTTCATTCTTGTTTGTTGAGTCTCACATTGCAGATTTGGAGGATTACTTTGAGGATTTTCGGCTCCTCTTTATTGACAGCCATATTCCAGCTGTTAGCCCACCATCATCTGTGCATTCAGAGGTTGCAGTTTTTGAGTCTTCAGTTCAGTTTGGATTTGACATCTTTTGTTTCAGTTTAGACAGAGAGATTCATCAGCATCTTATCATGGCACACATCTTGAGACATCTTGGTTCTTCTCTTTTCACAGGGTTTCTTCGACATTGTCCTTTGGATCCGTTTCTTCCCAAGGGGAGGAATATTATATGTCACTTCAGGATCTCTTTCTGGATTCTACCTCAGGCATCCATATGTGTGACATGAGTTTCTTCATTGTGGGGGGGCCTTCTAGTCTCTTTCTTTTTCTCCTATGGAGACCATTGTACATGTAGTTATATGATAGAAGCTGTCTATGGGGGGTCTTATGTTATCCACCTCCTATCCTTTTGTTATTAGTGCATTTATTTCTTTCATCTCCTTTTGGAGTAGAGTTTTTCCCATGAGGTGATTTCTTAAGTTAATGTGTGTGGAAGTTTATCTAGGTGAACAAGATGAATTTGTTCTTTAGGTGAAAGTTGTTGCAAAGGAATTTGTTGGATTTTAGGGTGTTTATGGAATACTCTAGATTGTGTTTAAGGGTTATCCATGGTCTATGAGTTATCTTTGTATTTTAGGAAGTTCTTACTTAAATTTTTGATGGTGTTTACATAGGTTCAACCAACCTTGGGTGTTTACACTAATTGAAAATTTTCTTTGGTGATTGTGGAAGTGTGGTGTGGCATGTATGATTGGATTTAGGTCCAAGTTAAGGTTTGATGTGGTCAACCTTCATTCGTTGCCACCACAAGATTGCTTTAGTATGAACCTAATTTGAATTTGTATGGGTGAGATGCATATCCAACCTTGGAGAATTTTTTCAAGGTTGAAGAAGGTATAAATAAGTGTTATGTTGATGGAGGATGTGTACGTAGTGTGTATGATGCAAAGTGAAGAATTGTGAAGTGCAGTGTGATATTTAATGAGTTAGACTATTGGAAGTAGTGAGAAGGTGTGTACAATCTTCAGAAAGGTTGAAAATATGTTGGTGATGTTGCGGTGGATTTTTGTTGCATTAAGGTGGAATTATCATTGTAACATTCTTCTTTTATGTAATTTGGTAGTGAGCAATTGGCAGTGAGCCCTTCTTTCTTCTAGGGAGTGATCCTTCTATTAGTGAGAATACTATATTTAGTGTTTCAATTACTTTATATTGTGAGCTAATCCTCACTGTGGTTTTCCCCTTCTTGGGCTTTCCATGTAAATCTGGTGTTCTATTGTGCATGGCATTGATGTGTTTTAGTTTTTGTTATTTTCTTTCATGCTAAAGCATACTAATAGATTAAAGGTTATTAAAGTTTATGTGGTTTTGAATTTTAATGAGATTTTTGATGTTTTAATGAACAACTGATTCACCCCCTCTTAGTTGTCTTGTGCATTCAACATAAATGTCACCCTTTTCAATATTTTCTTCACAAGGGTGTCCCATTTAAATAGACTAATCAATGTCAGCAAGCTTTTCAACAACTCAAGGATTATTTGTTATCACCATCATTATTAATGCCACATATTTATGGAAACTCATTGATTTTATACATATCAACTACAACATAGACATTAGGAGCTCTCCTTGCACAACACAATGAAGAAGGAAAAGAGAGAGATATATAGTATATAAGTCATACACTAGTAGAGTATGAAATTAATTACACTCCTATTGAGTGTTCATGTATTTAAATTGTATTTTCTTCAAAAAATCTTCAACATTACATGTTAAACTATCAAACCAAGCTAATAGCAAAAATAGATCCCCTGAAATACCTACTCAAAAAAGTGGCTCTTACTAGTAGATTGGAAAAATTGGTGATGATTTTGAGTGAGTTTGATATTGAATATGTTGGTCAAAAAGTAATAAAAGGACAAGTGACATTCAATCAACTAGCAAAAGCTCCCGTTATGAAAAATAACCCTCTTGTGTTGGATTTTCTTTATGAAGCAACATTTATAGTGATAAAGTATATAAAATCGAAATTATATTTTGATGGATCTCATACCCACCATGGTTCTAGAGTTGGGATTATTTTCATCACACCACAAGGGGATGCAATCCCTAAGTCCTATAGTTTGGATTTTCCACGCACAAATAACATTTTAGAATATGTGGCTCTACTTATAGGAATTAGGACAACTATCAAATGGAAAATAAAAAATCTTCATGTCTATGGTGATTCTTAGTTGGTTGCTCAATAAGTTAATGATGACTATGAGACAAAAGATGAGAAACTCATGCCTTACAAGAGGATGGTAAACAACTTTAAATAGTACTTTGATTTCATCATGTTTTTTCAAATTCCTAGAATATAAAACAAAGTAATAGACACCATGGATACCATTGGATCTCTACTTGGCATGCCTCATAATGTGCATCGGTGTGAGTTCTTGGTGGACAAACTTTTGATTCCTGATTTTGATGTTCCGAAATATGAGCTTATGTGTGAAATTTTTGGTCTTGATTCACCCTGGTACAAATGCATTTATAATTACCTTCATGAAAAAATTCTTCTTCTTGACTTGTTAGACAACTAACACAAGACCTTTAGATGCCAAGCCACCTAATATTTTATCATCGATGACACCCTCTACCAATGTAGTCTAGATAGTAGTCTTCTTAGATGAATCAACACAAGAAAAGCACAATTTTTTTTACACAAAGTACACAACGGTATATGTGGAGCTCATTTCAATGGTCCCACCTTAGCCAAAAATAGCATGAGAACTAGATATTATTAGCTCACTATGGAGTGGGATGCTTATTGATTTATCAAGAAATGCCACCAATATCAGATTCATGGAGACTTTGTTCATGCACCAACACAAAGAGCTTCATCCTATTACATATTTGTGGCCTTTCTCTCAATGGGGACTTGAACTTGTAGGAAAGATCTATTCTATCTCTACAAATAACCATAAGTTCATAATTATTGCCACTGAGTATTTCACAAAGTGGATTGAAGCCATCCCCTTGACCTATATCATTGACAAGAAAATTGCAAAGTTTATTCTTAACTATATCACATTACCTGTATGGTGTTCCCCTTTTCATCATTACAGATAATTGTCATCCTTTCAAGAACCAGGATGTCCATGAGCTATGTGATAAATTTCACATTCAACATTGCTTTGCTACTCTTTATTATCCATAGAGTAATGGCCAAGCTAATATGTCTAACAAAACCATAATTTAAATCCTAAAGAAGAATTTCAGTGATGTTGGTTGTGACTGACATATATAGTTGAATCCAACTTTATAGGATTATCACACAAGCATTCACACTCCCAAAAGTGCCACACCATACTCCCTAATCTTTGGTTTTGAAGCCATCCATCCTATTAAGTTCAAGTTACTATCCTTGAGGGTCTCCATGTAGAGCTTTATTGATGATGAAGACTAAAAAATATCTAGATTGCATGAGTTAGAGTTATTGGATGAGAGACATTAGACTGCACTTTTCCATCTCCAAGCCTATCAAAATTATCTCCATTGTAGTTACAAAAAGAGAGTTTGAGTTTAAAATTTTGATATTGGTGATTTGGTTCTAAAAAATTAAAAAAATCAGCTTGCTAGAGAAAATTCAGGTGGTTTTGAGCCTAATTGGTTGGTTCCCTACATCATCACTGCATCATATGAATTTTGTGCATATCAACTTGCTACTCTTGAAGGTGAATCGCTTCCAAATCCCATCAATAGCACACACCTTTGTAAATTCTATACATGACTCTTGATGAAATCCTCTTTAAAATTGAAAAATACAAAAAAGTGAAAAAATTCAAAAATACCAAAAAAGTGAAAAATTCAAAAACGCGAAAATTGAAAAATACAAAAAAGTAGAAAATTCAAAAATACAAAAAAAGTGAAAATTCAAAATATAAAAAAGCAAAAAATCATCACCTTGACTAAAACCTAACAAACGGGTATCTTGTTTGACATCAAAAAATCTAAAAATTTGAAAAAATGGGAAAAAAGTAAGAGAAATAATTCACCCTATAGTAAAAACCACTTCAATGGTATTTTGGGTAAGTACCATGGTGAAAACCTAGTAAAGAGGTGCTATTTGTAGTAGGTCATCGCTCTTCCATCTCCATCATTCTATCTAGTTTTCACTTCATCTATAATAATCTGAGCATACACTCATCCATAACAAAATCTCTTTTCCCTCCATACGCTCATAATAAAACTAGTCACACCTCTTATGTCCTGAGGCTATTTGATATTTAGCATCACTTGCCTTCCATACCAATTTATAATAAATTCAATCCATCTAACCTTTTTCTCAATAACTAGTCTTGTACCTAACCGGGGGCAATAACCGGGGGCAATCTTTAACCAAGGTTTTTTAGATTATATCTTTGACATCACATTAGAGGATGCATTATATTAGAAATCATCATGATTACTCTTCACAATTCACCTTCCATAGTAAGCTATCAACAATCCATAATAATCTTTATACCCATCACAATCCAACTTCCATAATATAAATTGTCCCTTGCTAAGACTGACACTTTGTTTAGATACAAACATAACATTTGGAAAAACATTGAGCTTAACAAAACATGAAACGACAAGCAAACTATCAAATTATCCTTCAAGCCTAATTGATCAATTGCCTAATCAACATCATCTATCTTTATCCTGGCTATAATTTGTTTTATGCAGGTTAGTGCATCATCAAAACTAGACTAGATGTCTTATATGAGATGTTGCATTCTTGAAACTAGACACGATCCTTATTATCCTATCAAGAAACACTCATCTTTGGCCACAAGAAGATCTAAAATTCTTATCTTTTATTTGATTTATCTTTTGTCATGTTCTTATGCTACTTGAAGATATCCACAATTGATTAGAGGAGTGAGGATGGATCATGATTTTTCTTTTCAATTTATCTTTGTGATTTGTCTTGAAAATATTTTTTGGGAAACTAAGTTCTTTGTGTGTGATTGGAGTTCCATTTGGCATAATCAAAACATCCTATGCAAGTTAAAGGTCATCTAACGATTTCTTGCATTAGGATCAACATGCTTTATGGTTACTCCCTCACATATTCCAACAAGGTTATATTGTCACTAGTATGTGTCATGAAACTCCTTGCATGAAATGTGTTTGTCTAAAAAGAGGGATAGCATCAACACCTTGGTATTTCTATACCTTAGTTTAAGTTATCCATTTCCAAAATAAAAATGTTGTATGATGATATTTATGTGCTATAAAATATCAAAGTCTAATCTATGAATCCATTTCCAATCTTGATCAATTTCACTAAAATCTCATGACAACCATTATTTCTTGATCAATCAAGCTCATCCAAATCTGATATTGATCTAGCTAACCATTCTTCACTTCTTACTAACCTTTTCTTCTAGCCAATATTTCTTTTGGCAGTCCTCAAAGTCATTCTGATGGAGTGTTATGGCATGCAAAAAAAAATGCATCGATTGCATCATCCTACATTCATACTCATTATTAGGTCCTCATAATATATAGGTGTCATATAATATGTATAATAATCTCATAATTTATACATGTTAGGTCATATTCATTGCATAAACTCGTAAAACACATCTCATCATATTTCATAGAATCATAATATGCACATTGAAATATTTAGGTCATGATATCCTATGTATAGGTGGCATAAACATGTTAATTTCAGCATAATTTGTAATCATTAGGTATCCATACATAACAACATAATCATAAGCATCAAATCAACATCATAGGTATTCATTGGCATCCACATATATAATAATACATTATAAAACTAATTATATCCATATTAACATTGCATACATAAATAAACATGCATCATCAATCATATAAATATCATATAGAAAACACACATCATCACACCATATAAGAACCATCATAAGCATCATATAAAATCAAGCATCATAGAAACATGTAGATGTCATACAGTCATCACCAAAACAATGCATCTCATATATATCCAAAATCATGTTCGAGTACAAAATTAGAATGTCTATAAAAAATAGAGCTTGCGGTCTCAATCAAAATATACAAAAGTGTCTCAGTACAATAGAAATACAAATAACCAGTGTTGTCCCCACCCCCTAAATGTGATTTCCTATGATTTCTAGCCCTAGATGGTCTTGCATGTCCCAACTCTGGTTGTGCTCTGTGTCGTAGCTGGGGTGGCCACATTGGGCCCTCTACTCCTCCAATGCTCACTATCCTCCTCAAGTGAGTCCTATTTTGGGATTTGATGCCTGTGTAGCTAGGTTCCCTCTACTATGGTGGCACCATACCCTCATAAAAATATTTGTAATATCAAGTCTCCTATCCAGCCTGATACAATTGTCATTCTAGATTTACCACAATCCCACTAGTAGTCTCCATAAAGCTAAAAAATTGTCTAATCGGCCTTGTGTTCCTTAATAATTACAACATCTCTAGCTACCATAGTTGTATCTCTCTACAATAACTTGGGATAGCTTTTCCTATAGTTCCTACACCTGTGCTTGTAAGGCTATAATCTGAGCCTAAGAAATTGTTGGATCCTATATATCTCGCCTCAGTGGCTCGACATCTCCCTCATTAATAGGAATATCTTATAGACCCTCCCCAATTGACACATCCTAGAGCCCCTCCTAATCTCCCATCTCCTCATCAAGACCCTCCTCCACAATTGGTGGTACCTGTACCTAAGGAATCACTATAATTCCTATGCCTTTTCCTTTTCCTTTACCTCCATCGCCTTCATCATCTCCATCACCATAACCATCCCCATCCCTACCTCTGCATCTACATCTCCCTTGACCCATCACTCTCCCTCTCTTTCCTTGACCTTGTCTATCCTGAGGAATGTGCATAATAGGACCTGTCAGTGGTGTGGTCCTATATACAACAAACCATGTGTTATGCTCAAGCATCATCTCAATATTTATAACATCAAGACTACGTCTCTACTATCTCAAATGAAGCTCATCAAAATCCTGATATGCAACCTGAGGATTGATTATTGGTCCCCAATGCCCTGCCTCCCATAAAAATCCCACAAATTGGGCCTCTCCAACAAGAACATCATGTTGCTCCTTGAACTATCAAAGCACCCTCTCTAATAGCTGCCTATCAATGATGTGTTATTTTTGAACAATGCAACCAATCAAATATTGAGTTTATTAGCAGTAGGGTAGGTGCTCCTCATCATCCTCCTAAGGTTGACACTGCCTGTAAGGTCTCAAGGTGAACTCCACCTAAAAATCCAAAACATGTTTCCAGTACATAACATCTCCCAAGTGATTCTGTGTGATTACTCATGCATAGAG
>VDFB02153180.1:0-30210 GCA_007258455.2 Sequoia sempervirens | reverse complement strand
AGCAGATTGGTATGGAAGATTAGGGTAGTGGGTACATGTGGATGGAGGATTGACATAAGAGGATGTGGATGGGGGATCAAGATAGGGGTATGGTGATAGAAAACTAGGATAAGGGGATGACGTAGATGAAGGATATGATGGCTATGATGGACATCCCTTGTCAAAGGTAGCATAAGGAGTGTGATTAGGCATAGATGAAGACATGATGGGATAACTCAATGGGGTGATTGGATTTTGGAAAGTGGGTGGAGAAAGCTTACTAGCAATGATAGTACCGCGGACTATAGTCGTGATAACCTCTTGACAACAAGACTTTCATTATCATCGCTGGACGTAATTAGGTTTCCTGACCACTGGCTGATGGAGGATAAGAATTCATGATGATGAAAAGGATAAAGATGATGGATAAAGATTGGACGGAAATGAATAAAGCCCAAATCGGGATTTAGGACAAGCTCAGATCGGGATTGGATTAAAGCTCAGATTAGGATGATTGGATGATACGATGGGATTGATTTTGATGATCGGATTGGATTATCAAAGGATGATTACGACACCGAATCTGCTTCAAGATGGAAGTAGATTGATTGGGTTGAAGATGATTGGATAGGGATGCGATTGGATTGGATTGGAGTGGATAAGATCGATCAATGATTGATTGATAAGATCGACTGATGGATGATGAAAGAGACTACAAATCCCGTTCAGAGATTATCTTAGATGACTTAGGATACTGATTGATCGGATTAAAGGATGAATGGATGATTGCGGCACCGAATCCACTTTGAGATTTAAAATGGATTGATTGGGCCGACGATGATGATTAACTTAGGATGGATGACAATCCTAAGAGGATGTTAATGATGACGATCAGATCAGATACTTAGGTCAATTTGGATAATAACCCAAGATGAAGTTCAGAGGATTTAGGCGGGGAAAATGATGATTTGATTGGAAAAAGGGATGATAGAAATGGATGAACAAATATTCAAAATGAGCAAACAGTTGATCGGGACAGATGAACGATTACTCAAAACGAGTAAACGAATGATCAGAATGATAGAACGAGGGTTCAGAATGATGAAAGGAGGTGTGAAATGTATGAATGTTTACTCGGAACGAGTAAACGGATGATCAGAATGACAGAACAAGAGTTCAGAATGATGAAAGGATATGTTAAATGGATGAATGTTTACTCGAAATGAGTAAACGGAGAGAATGGTAGGGTATACCCCCCTCGAGGAGGTAGATGGTGAAGAAAAAGGTGCCCTGGCCAACTTCTCAAAAGTATCAAGTGGTATATATCATCGGAAAGAGCATGAAAAAATGAGAAGAACTGCCTTTGAACGGAGTCAATTGGATAAACAATGTGGAAATGGAGGCTCCGGGAAGAAGGAGCAGAAGGACAGGTCCGCCACTCTATAAGGATAGGTCCACCACAGCACTAGGATAGGTCCGCCACTGCACTAGGACAGGTCTGCCATAGCACAAGGGCAGGTCTGCCACTGCACTAGGACAGGTCCCTGTGCTGACAGGTCTGCCACAGCACAGGGACAGGTCCGCCACTACACTAGGACAGGTCCGCCACTGCACTAGGATAGGTTCGCCACAGCACAGGGACAAGTCCACCACTACACAGGGACAGGTCCGCCACTGCACTAGGACAGGTCCGCCATAGTACAGGGACAGGTCCGCCACTGCACAGGGATAGGTCTACCATAGCACAGGGACAGGTCCGCCAAAGGATAAGTTTAAGCTTGATTTTTTGATGGATGGGTAAGGCAAAGGACCGAAAATATAGCAAACACTGATAAACAGATTTGGCTAGACTGAAAATGACTAGTTTTGCACAAGAAAGAAAATTCAGGCAGCACAACCCTAAGATTTAGTAGAAGTGGGTATGGCCAACAAAGTCTTCTACTCTAGGATGAACATGGTTGCTAGGGAGTCCTCGATATACACCCAGTACGTGAGGCCCAAACCGTGAACACCAACCCATTACAAGCGTGAGTCGGGAACCTTAGCGAGATACTAAAGGCTCGGACCAACTCTTCACGTCATCCCGACGCTTTGCCAATTACAACGTGGTTGGATTGAGGTACAACTTTTGCTCTCCCCCCTTTATATACCCCGCGGTACGCGTGGTTGGAATCGTCCCTTGGGGTGATGAAATCCCCAAGCAAGCCCCACTAAGAAAATGAAAAAGGGGTGACTCAAAGGACTTGGAAAGCTACGATTTCTCATCACCCAGGATCGCCAAATGGCGCAAGGGGATTGGATATATCAAATAGGCTTCCCAAACATGCCAAACAAGGTTTATTGACCCCTTTAATTAAACTATGTGCCTAATTTATCAAAAGACAATTGGCAAAAATTTGAAATTTTACCTTCGGGAGGATAGGTCCGCCACTCTGCAGGGACAGATCCGCCACTCTATCAGGACAGGTCTGCCACTCTGTTAGGATAGGTCTGCCACTCTGTAACCTAGACCTTCAAAAATGCAAAAAATAGCAAATGTGAAAGAAAGAGACACGTTTGTGGGTCCCACCGGGCGTGCCAGAAATGTGATAGGTTGAATGTGAGCATTAGAAAATGAGCAGCAAGTAAAAGAGTGCAAATAAACACCAAAACAACCTACACCTCAAGATTAGCCTAAGTTGGAAGCAACACAAGATAAAAAGCAACAAAATAGAACCTTATACCTTGCGTCGAATCGATCCTTTGGTTGGCCCTTCGATCTTTGATGTGTATGCTCCTTGGATGGCACAAGATGCAAGCTAAATGATGTTGTGAGGATGAGTTCAAATGGATGAAAACATGAAAATGGCTAAGTGTAGATTGAGAAACAAAACTGCAAGAGTTTGGCTAGCAAAATGATCTCCCCCAAAATAAGAGAAAAGAGGGGGTATTTATAGAGATTTTGGAAATCTCTAGGGAAATGGATGGCCAAGATTGAGCCACCAAATATCAAGATGTAGGGCTAAGGTGAGTTGAGAACTCACAAGCCCTCACATCTTGACATGTGGCATGTGATATAGCCCTAAAAGGTGAAGTGGACATGAGGTGGAAGGATAGTACATGACATGGAGGGGGGTACAAAGTACCTTGGGATTGGACAAGATCTCCCTCATAAAGGAGGTCCTTGTCCCCATGTGGGTGAGAGGACAAGTGGGGAATTAAAAATTCCTCAAATATTCTTATGGGGAAGAGGGAAGGAATTTAAAATTCCTTAAATGCATTGGGGGATTAAAAGGTGAATTAAAAATTCACATGGGGAAGGGAGATGCCTTGTCAAAAAAAGGAAAAGCATTTAATAAGGTTGACCAAGGACACATGTCATAAAGGACATGGGGAAGAGAAAAGGAATTTAATATTCCTTGGAAGGATAAAAGGAATTAAAAATTCCTTGAGAGGTTGATTAGGCTAGTTAGTGAGGGATTAGAGGATGGTTAGGTGGCTAAGAGAGATTAGAGGCCAACTTGCAAAAGTTGGAGGATGTGACACACCCTAATCAAGGATTAGGCATGTGCACATCCTAATGATGGGATTAGAAGAAGGATTAGGATAAGATAAAAATGATGGAGGATGTGACATGAAGGGAATTAAATAAATGGAATATTTATTTAATTCAATTGGTGGAAGGAGGATTAAAGAGATAAGGTATTATTGATTAAATACCTTAGGGGTTTGGCATAATTAAAGCTATTAATTAAATAATAGTAGTATTACTTAATTAACGAAAATAAGACGGAAGGGGGTGAATTTGGATAAATTAAGTGTCCAAATTTAGACGTCTACAGTATGGTTAGAAACAAAAGCAGGAGGGTGGACATGCACAACATCCTCAGGGCTAAATTTAGATTTTTGTGGACAACACAAAATTCTTAGGTCACCCACTTATAAAAAGGAAGAAAATGGTTATCATTTACATTACAAAGGATACAAAATTCAAGTCACCCACTTATAAATTGATAAAATGGTTATGATTTGTGCTACACGGGTTTTCAATATAAATACATACTTGAGTAATAAACACCATATCAGACGTGAAGGAAAGACCTTCAAGCTTAAGCTATGAAATGTAAGCTTGGAACGAAACATTGATCTTGGCACTTGGCTCCTCCAAACTCTCCTTCACTGGAAAAGGAACATGGTCTAAGAGCTTTGCAAGTTCCATCTTCTCTACTTCTCTTATTGTCACATATTTAAACTCTTCACTTAATGAGAACAATCGGCATAGCTCAATATCACCCATTGTTGGCTTCAAGTGCTCATTATAAGTAACCATTGTCCCATGAGTGATGTAGTAATAACTGGATATCTGTCCTAGATCATTAACCTGGAAATATCAACTTTTCTATAAAGGTCCTACTATTTTTTTTCTTTAAAGGTGTTGGCCATCAGAGGCTGATTTCTTCCTTATTTTCGTGACTCTTTGAGTAGTGTCTAGTGTGAATTTATTAATCCATGATTCAAAATTTGTGTGAGTTTATTAGAGCTTTATCTAACTAGAATCCGGTACATCTATGCTATTTTTTCTGTTTCTATGATATTTTACTGTAGTATTATCCTAGGTGAGTCTCTTTACATAATCAGTCTCTTTCCCTTCAAATTTAACTTGGAGAGGCCTTAGGAACTTAATAGATATGTTGTGTGTGGCAATTACAATTGATTTTTTTTCTCCACTTGTGAACATTAGTGCAATTTCTTTCTCAAGATTGGACTTCCAACATTTTTTTATGTGTTAGTTTGCACATTTAGGGTCATTTGTAAGTGTTTCTAGACATGGTTGATTTGAGTTTTGGTTTTAAAATATAAATAGCTTATGTGCTTCTTTTGTATACATATTTAACATTGTGCTACTTCTAATCTTTAAAGTATTGAAAGATGAAATGTAAGTTTGAGTTGATGAGTTGTTCGCTGAGTATTTTGTGAATTGTGAAGTTATGTCATATGATGTTTTCTATATATTTTTAACTAAACATCTTTCTTTTTCTTTTGAATAATAGGGAGGCGACTTTTCAAAGAAAGATGGTAAACACTTTCATTTCTCTCTCAGTTTGACTACTTAATAGATGGTGAATATTTTAAGTCTCATGTTAAAACATACTCCCTGTAAAGTACTATATGATCTACATCGAAAAACCTTCCCCTTTCCTTATTCTAGATTGGGATGCTTGTAGGGCTGTTAAATGCAAAGATAATACTCCTATGACTTCAGGTTCGAGTGTCCTATTCTACGAAGTGCATGTATATGCGATAACTGTAGGCACTTTATGTGTTAAAACTTTTCTAAAATTGTTGTATGGGTATCTAAAGACCCCCATGGAGCCCTGTGCTTGTAAGCAGCCCTCTTTTGTAATTCATTCTTGATGCAGTACAAATTTACTTAAAAACTTGAACTCTTGAGATATCAACTACCTAATGATGAACTATAGCTATCTTATAATTTTTAAGAATACTACAGGCATTTAGTCTATTGGGAATTCAGTGTCTAGCTAAAACCATGTGCATAGCTATTTGTTAGTTCTTTGATTCCCTTAATGCCATATTAGTACTAATGTGGATGTATGTAGGTATATTCTTCTGCTTGGTTTCCTCCAACAGGTAGTATGAAATTTTAACCTATTAGGTTAATGACTTGTATAAAACCTAGACAATTCAATGTGTACAAAAGTCCTATTATGTAAGAGTCATCTCTGAAAAACATAGTTATAGAAAAACCACTGCAAAAGACAAGAGAGATCATAGAGTAATAGGCTCTAGTCTGCATTAGAGTGAAGAGAACACTTTGCTGAATAACCTGGGTACAATAGGATACTTCTCTTAGTTGTGTTCCTATGATTCAAGGCTGATTATCCTCACATGTAGAAAGGAATTGGTAATGTGCATCTGCCCCTATGGAGAACAGTGAATATAATATGTTCTGAGGAGGTGTGTGGTATACTAGGTCTGTGTGTTGGAATTTCTAACATTCAATTCAAGTGGGTTGCTCATTCTTAATACACCACAATATATAATGCTGATATATTTCTTGTATGTCTGGTCAAAACAATATGCAGATTTTTTTTTCTTATTCATCCATTTTAAACTCTGCATTTTCTTTCTAAGATTCATTTATACTTAAATAGTTCTTGATTGTATCATGTTCTGGCCTGATTAAAACCATATTATAGTTATTTAGTGTTTTTACATCTTCAGATAATTATTTTAGTGTATCTAAAACATTCGGCTTCCTTTTGCACTGTTGACAATATTTTAATGTTCAATTTATGCATGTCATCATTTTCCCCTAATAACTAGGTTCCTGACATGGTTTGACCATTTCATAGCTTTTATCTGTATATATAGTTGGATAGAGTGTGTTTGATTAGTGTAGCCCAGATGCATTTACATGTTAAAATATAAAAGAGTCAGGTATATTACTGCATAGAGTATGCTAGTGGGGTTTTGAGACACCAACCAAAACATATACAGATACAGCTGAAAGTAGTCTGAAATTGGTTTAAGTGCTTTCTAATGTGGTTTAATTTTTAGACAATGTGTTGTGAAGATATTTTGCTTCTTTTTTTTATTTTTCAAAGAACAATTTGTTATTTCAGAGTTTCTTATGAATTCTGCAAAGATATCAAGTAGACTCGAGAGTTTTCAACATCCACACATAATTATATGATTTTATCTGGACACAAGTTGCACTATCTTTGTCTCGTAAACAAACAAAGTAGAGGTAAAAAGTTCCACAACAGATCCTATTCTGTTTGAGTCTTGTATAAGACAAAGGAGATGGATTCCCTTCAAAAATATGCACAACTAATAAATTCCAAGCACTTAGTTATAACTTATTATCATGATAATAACAAATATGATATAGGTGGTGAAATTCCTTCTTTTTGTCCATCAATATTTCAATTGAAATATGATGTGGTAAAGAATGACCATTAAAGTTTCTACCCTAACATGATTACAATCTCTTCTTAGCAAGATAAGAGAGCCCTGCACAAATTCTCACTGCATTTTTTTCATTATCAAAAATAGTTTGTGTCCTTATTATCTTTATTGTATTTGTTCATATGTTATTCAATATCTAGACATTATTATGTTGATTATTCATTGCAAAATTTAACGTTTAATAAGAGATTTGATTCCAACTCTTCATTTGTGCAGCTGTAACTAGTCTGTCCATATTGACTCTCTTTTACATAATAGAAATATTTTCAACACAAAATGAGTGTAATAAATCTTAGAATTTTTTTAGTCTTCTAAGTACTTCGGAGATTAGCGGTCAGAGTTGTGTATTAGGTAGTCAAAATGTGAGGTTTTGGTAATATGGTATTATTATTCAGGGAGTCAATATTCTGTATGAACTCAAATTGAGACACGTGACATAAAAATGAAAAATGTTACCCAAAGTTATATTTTATTGAATTTAATTTTCTATTGCATTTGAGCATTACTGAAAGGTGGTTTATTACTACAGTTTCTCTGCCTCCTCAACATGATAATTTTTAAGATTTGTTTGCCAAATTTGTTATTGTTACTTGCTTGAAGTTGACCATCAATGACCTTAATTCATTATGACCATGTACTTACCCCAAGTTATTGTTTAGTAGTTTGTCTCGTTGTACAAGAATGTTGAAATCTCTTGCAAGCTCTTTGTTTGGCAATCAATGTAATTGATTATTGGTGGCTTAAAACATTCTATTTGCATGCCATTTTCTTGGCCACGTATAGGTTAAAATAGGTCTTTATTTCACCTAAATTCTAGTTATCACAATGTTTTGTTTTTTGTTTGTAAATATTACAGTGATGCTAAGAAATATTCATCTAAGTGTCTGTAAGGTTCAACCTTAATTTTGATGGTACTTTCTGTCATCTTGTCCGTTCGAAATATTCTATGTTCCATGAATGACAGGGTTGTTCCCAACTTTTGGTCCCCTATTCTCTGTCCCTGCTGCCAGGTTAATATCCTATTCAAATGGAATTTTAATGATTTTGGTTGAACTTTGAGGCTTCTCCTTTGTATATTTTGTTGTTTCCCATCCTCCAAAAAATGGGACTGAGTGGAACATAGCAAAAATATCTCTTAGTTTTGAGACAACATGTTAAAGTTTCTTAAGCATGACTATTACTCAATAATTGAACATGATTATGACTCTGGAAAGGGATAAGGGTATATCCTCTGACATTAGCATTGTAGCATGCAAATGTTGACCAATTTTCTTATTGTTTGTTAGGTGGTGTGATTTACAGATATGTATATATTTAATGTTTTTGGGCACTGTCAATGCAAACATTTGACTGTAGATTACACTCAGTATCTACACTCTCCTTTCTTTGCTTGTTATTTTTTATGCCACTAGCAGGCTAGGTAGTAGCTAAGGTGATGTTGTGATATGTAGAGTTATATATTGTATGTACTAGAGCATGGTCAACAAAGGTATTTGACTCTGGAGTCAATTCAATATCCATGATCTCCTTAATTTGCTTGTTATTGTTTACCTCGCTGGTTAGCTATTATGCTAGGAACATTCCCACCACTTTTCCTATTTGAAGCTCATGTTTGAATGAGATGTAGACTCAAACGTGGAGAGAAATGCATTTTATAACTATGCTTTAATTTTATAATGCAGTACAAACAATCAGTTAAAATTAAAATTAATGTTGACAGGAAGTGGTCTAAAAAATGGCTAATGGAACATGCTTTTTAAGATTTGTTTGCCAAAGTTGTTATTGTTACTTGCTTGAAGTTGACCATCAATGGCCTTAATTCATTATGACCATGTACTTACCCCAAGTTATTGTTATAGTGAGTTTGTCTCGTTGTACAAGAATGTTGAAATCTCTTGCAAGCTGTTTGTTTGGCAATCAATTTAATTGATTATTGGTGGCTTAAAACATTATATTTGCATTTGTCTTGTGTTCCTCCTTATTGCTTTTGTCTTTCCTTTGGGAGCCTCTTTTTTCAATGTTTTCTATCTTTTATATTTGTCATTTCCTATGGCCATCTCTTTTTAAAACTTTAGGAGATGTCTTTCTTTTGCTCTGTTGTGATCTACATTAGAGGTTTTAGTGCCCTTGTAATGAGGGTGTTAAGAATTCCTAGTGTTTGGAATGGAAGGTGATGTGAGTCTGCTCAAATGTACATATGTGTCTTCTTTATATAGACCTTTCTTGAGGGTGATCCATCCTCATTTCTTATAATTAGAAGTTTAGAACATTTAGGAATGGAAGTATGTTATTTTTATCTACCATCATTGTGAATTGCATATGAGTTGATACTGTATTGAGGTGTTTGAAGGAAATGCCTAGATTATCTCTGCCTTGAGGCCATTTAACACTACTGTTATCAATGAATTGGTACTATGATTTATGTACGAGATCAAATGATCCATGGCCTCATTTTTGAGTTTTTCCATGAAGGGCATAGCCATAGTTGGGGTGAGGGGTGAGTGGGAAGCCCATGGCCACCCCTTCTTTCTATTTAAAATTTTCTTTTGAGAAACTAAAGCATGGCGATCTTGAATTTTTTTGACTTGCCTGGTTGTCATTCTCCAAAATTTATTTGGTTGTCTCAATAGCTTCATCAAGGAGATGTTTGTGAACAGTGACACCACATCAAAGCTCAAGAGTAGTTTGCAATCTTCTAATTTTTCTTCCTCGAGTTTATTTACAAAATACAAAAAACATGTAGTCCTTAATGAATGCTGGTGTCTTACCCAGAAATGGATCAATTTTCTTGCTAAATAACTAGCTAAGTTCTATGTTGGAGAGTTTATCAAATACACATTAGGTCTCAAGGATGATACTAGTTTGTGCACATCAGGCACCCCATGTATTCTTGGCATTATTGGGCCTTTGCATTATGTCTTTGTTTTCGTTCACTACTCAACAATGACTCATTTATGATCTTTGCCACATCTTATATAGTTTTGTTCATGGTTTCACTTCTTACCAACCAGTAGCTTCTGCTGATCTCTAGATGGTCCTCATTTTATTAATATAATCCTTGGTTTTAAGCACAATATTGGCACTCCCTTTGTCCACTTTGAGAATAATGATCTTCTCATTGTTGTTAAGTTTTTATAATGCCCAGCTTACTTCCTTCAAGATGTTGCTTCTGGGTGGTTTTGTATTCCTTAATATTCTTGAACAGTCCTATCTAATTTCTTTAGCAGTATGATCTAGTCGGTTGAGTATGATATTTGAAAATTTGACTAGTAGTTTCTCATTAGGGATGTGGCTAAGGGAAATGTCAATTCTTGGTCTTTACGAAGCCAGCTTAGGGTTGCAGCATCTAAGGTAGTTGATGAGAGGTAGGCAATTTTTTGTGATATGAAATGAGCATATGGGACTAAACTCTATGCTTTATTTGCAATTGACTGGTTTGCAATTTTTCTTCTTTTTTTGAACTAATTCTAGACACTTTTGAAGGATTTTTGTTGCTAGGTAGTTAAGCTTTGCACTGCAAAGGTAATGTGCTGCATAATTACTAAAGATGTCTTCATCCAACAATAAAAATAAGTATATGGGCTTAAATTTCTATACTTTATTTGCATTTCACTGGTTTGGAAATTTTCTTCTTTTCTTGAACTAGTCTAGACATTTTTGAAGTATAAATATTGCTAGTTAGTTGAGCTTTGCATTGCAATGGAATTGTGTTGCATAATTATCAAAGATGTCCTCTTCCATGTGATATATTCTCCCCTCTGGGATGTTTATTTTCTTACAGGATGAATTGCTACTTTTATGATCGCAATTTTCTAATCAGATCCATTTGGAAAGAAAGAAACATATTTTGGTGTAACATTTTTCTCTTGAAAGAAAAAAAAACATATAAGCATATTTTGAGATATTGCAGGTTAAGAAATAGGACTTTTGAATTTAAAGGTAGGGTAGATTTTAAAGGAAACACTATTTTTGAAAGTGTTTTGGTCACTTTTAGATCCAAGACTAAATTTTGAATTAGAAGGTCTAAAATTTGTAACCTGGTACTTGTATTTTTAAAGGTGAACCCCTTTTTCTTGGCTGGGAAGGGTTGAAGCCCTGGGATGGCATCACCCTGGGAATTCTCACCACACAAATGTACCTGAGAATCAGACGTGGGCTAGCAGTGGTAATCTCCTGCCAATTTACTGCCAGACCACTACCCAAGAAAATCATATGGTATTTGGTTCTAAATTCAGATAATCCGATTCTATCATTATTCCTTTCTTGATTTACTTTTGTGAATTGGTAAGACATAAAAATTGATGCAAAGTGTGTAGTAACTTTTGTTGCCCTTTGTTCCAGATCCAGTCTTGAGATTTCAGCTACTAGATATTGAAATGGCTAATGAAGAAGACAAAAGGATGGTGTCTCATCATCATCATTAGATTTACTGTTTAACAAGCTTACAGATAGGGTATGTAGATGAATATTTTTGTAGATTACTTTAACAGAATATTTTTTCCTTTCTATGTGCATATTAGTTTTTAAAAGTTAATTGTGGCCTTGTTGGTATTTTAACAAGTATTTTGTTTCTTGCATTTGTATATAATACTACGTTGTTAGTTTATAGGCTAAGTGACTACGAATCAAATTAATGATTCAATAAATACTAAATAGTTATTCTCCTTGATTCCATTGGCAACCTGTCACAGCTGCAACCTTGAACATAGAAGGGTGTGAACATTTAAATAACCTTCCTGATTCCATTGGCAACCTGTCACAACTGTAACACTTGAACATGGTAGGGTGTATAGATTTAAATAACCTCCCTCACTCCATTGGCAACCTGTCATAGCTGTAGCACTTGAACATAGAAATGTGTAAAAGTTTAAATAACCCCCCTGATTCTATTGGCAACCTATCATAGCTACAACACTTGAACATAGAAGACTGTAGAGGTTTAAATAACCTTCATGATTCCATTGGCAACCTATCACATCTACAACACTTGAAAATATAAAGTTACAGAGGTTTAAATAACCTCTCCAATTCCATTTTCAACCTCTCACAACTACAACACTTGAATATAATAGGAAATTTTAAAGGTTTAAATAACCTCCTTGATTCTATTGACAATCTATCACAACAACAACACTTAAAAATAAAATATTGTCACAATTTGAATAATCTCCTTGATTGCATTAGCAACCTGTCACAGCTGCAACACAACACATTTTTTTAATAAAAAGGGTAAAAATTTATTGAATAACAGAAACTAGCATTACACACAAGTCAAAGGGAGAAGCCCAAAAAGAACAAGATACACAACAGGTCCCAAGACCAAATCAGTCAATGCCCCTTTTGTCCTCTGCGAGAACCCTCTCCAAATCCGGCCTAAGCTCCTGAGGAAGCTCAGCCCAATCCTCAATCTTCCAATCCCCCTGGTGCTCTGCAGACCACTTGGCCAGACAATTAGCCGCCCTATTCCATTCACGTGGAATATGGACAAAACACAGCCTCTCCATAAGATTGCCAATCTGCAAAATTTGTTGCACCAACACCGCCAACTGCCAGTTCACATCCGACATCCTTCCTTTATTGAGTAAATTAACTAGAACCTGTGAATCAGATTCACAAATAACCCTACGCCACCCTAGCTTAAAGGCCCTCTCCAAGGCATGAAGAATCGCCCAACCTTCCATAAGGTTGATAGTTTTTGTCCCCTTATGTATGGAAAAAAGAAAAACCACCGAACCAGAAGAATCCCTACCAACCCCACCAACTCTAGCAGGACCAGGATTTCCTTTGGAAGAACCATCTATATTAACCTTCAAAATTCCCTCAGGGGGAAGCTGCCAATACCCTTGCCGCTGGACACGCTGCCCCAACCTCCTACCTTTCTGGCCCCGCGAAGCAAAAGGGGTAAACCCCTGGATACCCAGCCGAGCCACCAGCTCCGCATCTTTCTTCTCAAGCGGTAGCTCCCCGACACCCTTAGCTTGAATTGTCTCCTGAACCATCCCAAGAACTCTAAACCACACCTGTTGAACCTGTAACAATTCCCCTTTGAAAATCCTCCTATTCCGTTCTAGCCAAATTTTCCACAACAAAAAAATAGGCCCAGCCTGCCACACGTCCTGCAAAAAAGAGGCCATCGAGGGAGGCCTGCCCAGGCTAGTCCAAAACTCCATTAAGGAGGAAGCATGAACACAAGGACTATTCCAAACACCCCACCAAGAATGCCAAATCTGCAGGGTAAAAGGACACCGAAAGAAAAAATGTGAAGAATCCTCAACCCCATTCCCGCACAACACACACTTCGAAGGGCCTTGAAACCCACGCTTCTGAATATTGTCCCAAGTCAAACACCTGTTCCAAGTCAAAATCCAGGCAAAGCAATTGCATTTTTCCCAAGAAAATTTATTCCACACCTTTTTCCACCAAGGAACCTCCACCCCCTCAACCCTTTGAGCCAGCAACCACCGATAACCCGACGCCACAGTGTAGTGTCCTTTCGGATTAGGCGCCCAGGAAAGAATATCTTTATCTCTGAGAGGGTTACATTGTCTACCTAAGAGAATATTATGAAGATCCCTACAATCCTCAGCCATACCAATCGTCGGCCACTCCTCAGGGGTCTTCCATCTAGCACTCATAAGTTGACCTTGAAAAGAAAGCACCTTAAAATCACTTACCCTCGTCCAGCCAGCATCACTGAAACTCCTGCTCAAGGCCGCCAAATTAGGAAACTGAGTGAGGATAGGAGGATGGCCATCCCAAGAGTCGTGCCAGAAATGGACCTCAGTCCCACGCCAACAGATCCAAAATAAGCCATCCTTAATGAGCGTAGCTCCCTTCTTAAGGGTAGCCCAAACCACTGATCCCTTTCCAACCAAGGGATAACGTGGGATATCTTCCCCAGGATTGCCTTGAATATACTTAAAGGAAAGGATCCTAGCCCAGACCCTGTCCTTCTTAGTGCACCACCTCCAATAAAGTTTTGCTGCCAAAGCCATCCCTTCTAGAGCGGGTTGCCTCAACCCCAAGCCCCCCAACTACTTAAGGCAACACACCATGTCCCATCGAACCAAACTCCACTTGGAAGACAATAGGTTGCCTGCCCATAAAAACTATCTAGCCATTGAATCCAATTCTTCCACAAAACCTTTAGGGGCCACCTGCAACATACACCGATAAATAGGAAGAGCTTGGATCACAGACTTCAGCAGCTGAACTCTCCCAGCAAAGGACAACCATCTGGTGGTCCAGTGAGTAACCTTCAACCGAAGTTTATCCAAGATAGGCTGCCATGACTCCCTTGCTAATCTACCCACCGCAATAGGAAATCCAAGGTAAGACAGAGGAAGGGTCCCAATCTGGAATCTAAGAACACGAGCTATTCTCCTCTGGATAGGATCTGGAGTATTGAAGAAATAGATGGAAGATTTGTCATCATTAATTGATTGACCCGAAGCCTCAAGGTACATATCCAACACCCTGCGAAAGTTTGTTGCCTCCCGAATAGTGGCAAACCCTATCAAGGCAGTATCATCCACAAACTGCAAATATGATTGAGGGGGTAAATCATCCCCCCACCTCCATCCCTAAATAAAGCCCAGCTCCACGTGACATCTCAAAAGGCGTCCCAAACCTTCCACAAGTAGAATAAACAAATAAGGGGAGAGAGGATCACCTTGCCTTATCCCGCGAGAAGCCCCAAATAGCTCAGAATGTTCCCCATTAGTTAAAACAGAGAAAGAAACAGATGTAACACAACTCATAACCCATTGAATCCAATCATCTCCGAATCCGAAACTAGCTAGGATCTTTTGAAGAAAGGACCATCAGACTCTATCGTATGCCTTTGCCATATCAAGTTTGATGAACATAGACTTTTCTCTAGAAATAGCCATAGAGTGGATGGTCTCAGTAGCTATAACAACCCCATCAAGAATTTGTCTGCCCTCCACAAAACCACTTTGCTCCTCAGAAATGAGCAACTGTAGCCACTTTTTCAACCTATTAGCAATAAGCTTGGTAATAATCTTATACACCACATTGCAAAGGGCAATAGGACAGAAACGACTCAACCTGTCAGCCCCTTCACACTTGGGAATAAGTGCCCAAAAGGTGGCATTCAAGGCCTTTAACATTTGCTTATTCCGCTGCGACTCCTTGACCAACTCTAATAAATCATTTTTGATGATCTCCCAGAACTCCTGGAAAAACTCAATTGGGAAACCATCAGGGCCAGGGGCTTTCCCTTTCTTCATCTGAAACACTGTACTCTCCAATTCTTCTAAAGTAATCTCTCCCATAAGATCCTCCTTCATCTCAGGCGACACCAACTGAGGAATACAAGAAAGAACCTGAGCCTCCTCCACCGAACTCCCCTGCAACTCTTCTCTGAATAGGGAAGAAAAATAATGAACAGCTTCCTCTGAAATACGTTGATAAGAAGTTAGAGTCTCTCCCCTATCAGTGACCAAAATAGGAATAGAGTTACCATGCCTTCGTGCCCTAACAGAATGAAAGAAGAAGGCAGAATTTTTATCCCCTTCCTTAAGCCAATCCATCCAGGATTTTTGTTTCCAAAAGATCTCCTCTCGCAACTCCCATTCTTCTAAAGCTTTCAAGGCCCTAGATTCCTCCTATAATAGGCTCTCAGACACCCCATTCTCCCTAATAACCCTCGTTATACCATCCAGCTTAGCTTGTGCATCAAACTTGGCCTTAAAAATATTTCCAAAGCAATTCCTATTCCAATGTTTAAGCTTATACTTAACAAATTGAAGAAGCTTAGTGAATACATACATTGCTGTACCAAAGGACGATCTACCCTCCTGCCACCATCGAGCAATGAAGTCATGGAGTTCAGGATCCCGTAGCCACATAAGTTGGAATTTAAAGGAAGGCTTCAAAGGCCGCCTAGCTGAGAGGATAGAAATATTTATAGGCCAATGGTCTAAGCCCCTCCAGTCAAGAATCTCTGAGGTACAAAACCACCTATCCCCAACCCAAAAACAAGAGACCAGAAACTGATCCAACCGCTTAGCAATGCAGTTTTCACCGGGCCTCCGATTTTTCCAGGTAAAATGTCCATTACCAGGCTTGATATCAACCAGGTTCAAAATAGAAATATTGTCTTGGAGTAGGAAGACAGAAGCCTCCAACCGCATAGTACCACCCCGTTTCTCAATAATCTCTGTGATAGCATTGAAGTCACCCCCAATGATCCACGGAAGAAAAGGATCCATGCTTCGAACATAGCGAATATTCGACCATAAAATTTGCTTGCCCTGCATATCCACTGGAGCATAGATGTTGGAGAACAGAACCAATTCACTAGATTCATAGCAAGAGGCCACCATAGAGATAGAGGATTTGAAGGACACCCACCACTGGGGGCAAATCTTCCAAGGGTTCCATAAGTAGGCCACCCCTCCAGAAGAACCCTGAGCACCAATACACTGGCATTCTCCGTTCATCCAAAGCTTGGGCATAATATCCATCATACATTCCACAGAAAGCTTGGTTTCTTGCAAAAAGAGCATATCAGGAGATTGACATCTAATCAAATTCCGAACAGCTTTTTGTCGAGGGCCGCTGTTTAAGCCCCTAACATTCCATGATAGAACAATCATTTTAGAGAACTTGAGAAAAGAGAATCCAAAGTCTTGACTGACCCTGAATCCACCAGATTTTCCCCTATCAATTTAATCTTCTCCAAGTCCTTTTTCCTACCCAATTTAGTGACTTTCTCTGCCCCTCCTTTCTTAAGATCTTTCTACAATATACCCAAATGAGGAGATGGTTTACTATTTTTTCCCCCCTCTGAGCCAGACTGCCGCACAGAATGAGACAAAGCCTCACTATCCTTCACCACAACGCTACCTGAATCTTTCTGAGCCTCCATCATTAGTTCAGAATCTAAGTGTACGGTCCCATCCACTAGTGGATCAGGAGAGACCATGGGCCCAATCCCCTCCTGGCCAGAGCCTCCTCCAACAATCGTAGCCTCTTGTAAGCCCAAACCCACCACCTGATGGTTTTCCTGCACAGGCTCAACCAGTTGCCCCTGCTGTTCAGTACCCAAAATTCCATGATCCAAATCCACCAAACCTGGATTCACTTCCTGTTGGTTAAGATCTTCCAAGACCTCGAATCTATTAAAAGTATCCCCATCCTGTCTCTCATTCATACTTCTTTTATGTCCCTTATTCCTATTCCAGGATCTGACAGGAATAAAGCCATCCTCCTCGGTCCCGCTACTCTGAATAGGGCCCTTGCCCTTGTCCACTCTAGGCAGGTTGCTGGAGGGCTGTGAAGAATTGGCCTCCAAAGGCTTGGCCCTTGGGCATCGACGTAATAAGTGACCGTACTCATGACACAGACGACATCTGAATGGTAAAGTCTCATAGTCAAGCTGTTGAATCCAAGTATAAGATCCTACACAAACCTCCAAGGAGTCTGGCAAGGGTTTACTTAAATCAATTTCCACACAGAACTGAGCAAAAGTCATTACCTTTTTGAACTGTGTCTGCTGCGACGATCCCACAAGCTTACCCAACATTGAGGCCAGCAGATGCAAAACATCATCACGCCAGCACTCAACCGGAAGCCTTGGCAATCTAACCCAGACAGGAACCCTACTATTAATCTCCTCTGCCGGATCAAAGCCTGCATGCCACGGTTTGATAAACAAACCCACCTGGTTGTAAAAATAGGGGCCTCCTTCAAAAACCTTGATCCTGTCTGCCATGCAGTCGAAGGTAACCATAAAATAGTTGTTCGCAAGGAGCCTAATCTCCATCTCTCCTTCCGGCAGCCAAGTTCACCGAGCCCAAGCCTCCAAAAATTGCAACGAAATTTTCAACCCCAAAAACTTACAGTATAGGGAATGTCGAGAGTAATACTCGATATCTTCCGTGAGCATCTCCATTGGAATCACAACATTCGGCCTCTCTTTGCACCTCTCCAGGCATCCATTAATCTTTGGCAGACGAAATCCCCAAGAAGATCCCATCTCATTTTTCTCCAAGTTTAGAGCAAATAAATTATTATCAAAAACCCTAGACCCCTGAAGCGGGGGCTTCGAGCCTACAGCGGAACGGAAATCAAGCTTGGGTCCATCCCCCAACGATTCCCCTTGTGCCATAGGTGAGAAGAAAAAATCCAGTCAGGCAAACAAACCCTCGAGATCACAGGAGAAACAGCTCCACGCCAGGTTTCGCCCCTCCCCCAACCACCACCAATGGGGGTAAGCGCAAAGGCACGCACAAAACTCCAAAGAGAAACTTCACAAATGAAAAACAACCCACCAAAAGGGACACAACGCAGCCAAGGAAGAAATAGCCGTGCACCAAACACTCCCTCACGCCCAAGCACCCCAACCCCACACGGGTTTTCCAAGCAACCAGATCCACCTCTGACAGTAGGACTAAGAAACTCTCCCAGCCGCCAAGCGCACAGAGGAAGGAAGGAGCTGAGGCCGACAACACAGACCAAATCCACACTACCGCATGCCAAAGAAGACCAGGAACGATGAAAAGAGAGAACAGAGAAACCCTACCCCGAATGCAAACAAATCCCCCCACAGCGCACACGCATGCAAGACCAGAAGTGAGCTAGGGCACGAATGCCCTAGCTCGACCCGCACAGCTCTGAGACGCCATCTCCTCTATTCCTCTATTTTTATTTTAGCTGCAACACAACACTTGAACATAGAAGGGTGTGGACATTTAAATAAGCTCCTTAATTAAATAACCTCCTTGATTCCATTAGCAACCTGTCACAGCTGCAACACTTGAACATAAAAGGGTGTGGATGTTTAAATAAGCTCCCTGATTCGTTTGGCAACCCGTCACAGCTGCAACACTTGAACATAGAAGGGTGTGGATGTTTAAATAAGCTCCTTGATTCCATTGGCAACCTATCACAGCTGCATCACTTGAACATGGTAGGGTGTATAGATTTAAATAGCCTCCTTGATTCATTGGCAACTTGTCACAGCTACAACACTTGAACATAGAAGGGTGTAAAAGTTTAAATAACCTCCTTGATTCCATTGAAAATAGAATGTTAGGATGTGTTCCAGAGTGCTTCATTATTTCAAATATTTTGAGTGATTCCATGAGATGACATCTCTTTGAGGCATTCTATCAAACAATTTAGGTGTTTTGTCTACGATTCCACATCTTGCATATATGTCTACCAGAGCATATCCAACTATAACATCTAACAAAAATTCCCCTACCATTATGCTTTGGTGCAAGTTCATAGCCCATCCAGTGTGCATGTCCAACAACAAAGAGAATGGAAAGGTCTTTTTTTTTACCCAACTACACCCTCCTATTATTTTCTTAGAAAAAAGGATGCCTAATTATTACAAGATATTCATATAAAATCAAGTTCAGATAAAATGGAACATAGACCTCACCTGGAAACCAGAGAGTCTATTAAGTGATTGATTTTTCTTCCAAAGGTTCTCTATGAAAGAATAGATCATTCTTGCTTGACTTATCCATTCCTCTTCATTTTCTCCCAATGATTTTATAACTCTAACAAATCATTTAGACTTTTCAAATCTTTTTAGATGAAAAATTAGATGAGCAGGCTTCTGGTAGCTTCCCATTGCTAATTCCAAGGATAGAAACTCTTCCCATGGAACATTCCATAGTATTTTACATGGTATTGTAAGAATTTTATTTGATGATGGGCACTGAAAACATAGGAACAAACACTTTATAAGTGCCTTAACCTGGCATGACAATATTTCAAAAGATGATGCAGTCTAAAAGGGTAAGCTCCACTGACTAACCTGCACCATCAAGATACACCTATTTGTGACCAACAAAATATGGTGATTTGATACCTCAAAATGTTCCTCGTATAAATCTGACCATGCAAATTTTGAAGGTTCCATTGAAATATTTGTGCATCCAAAATGTCTCCTTTCTTCTGCAAGGTAAAGCACCATCTGCAAAGTCAACAACATACAAATCAATGTTCTCTCTTTAATAGTGCTCAGCAATACATAAGAAACTAGTGCAATTCGTCCATTAATATGTCCAGATAATTTGAAGATCAATAAAGCACTAGTATGTGAATGGAAACACATTGTCATTGATGGCATGGTTTGTTGGTGTTTAGATGGTGTTGTTTCAGCACCCACCTAGTGTCAAGCCCTTGTAGGGCTGGTGGGCTTGTGGGCCACTTTACTCGTGCGCTTGGACTGTTGTTTGTTAGGGGATGGGGCCCCCTATTTGTGTTCCCACTAGCTGGGCCTGATTAATGCCAATAACTCAAGCTGACGACCCATTCAAAACCTCAATTTATAGAAAAAATACATGAAACACATTAATTTACAGGTTAAAGCATAAAGGTGACATGCACTAATTTCTTGAAGAGATTCTCATTCAACCCTGATAACAAGTACAAAACTGATGAAATTATTGAATTGGGCTATCAAACTTTTGAGGATAGATGATCCAAATATTGATTTTTTTAACAGCTTTCCTGTAAGATTGTTGATTTCAACAAATTCACTCACTTATGTTTATTAGTATTTAAAAGCTATTGTTTTATTTCCATACATATGTGTGTGTGATATCCTTATTGTAAATACATTTATATATCATAGTGAATCAAATAATTAGACTAAAACTACATTTGGAATCTACATCCAAACACACTTGGACTAGACTATACTTACATAAGTCAACACTGAGAACCAAACCAAATTTCCAAAATCAGTAATCATGGTGTTATTGTCATTAATGTTTATATCATATTGGTATCCTCATAATTCTTACAAATGGTCAATTTACAAAACCTTAACAAATATTCCACAGATATGCTTGTCCATAAATAGATAAAATATAAATACAATAATCTGGAGGAAAGTAAAAATTCCCAAGTAAAAAGTGAAAAGGGAAATGACCTGCCCAGATGTTGCCCTTTCATTATATTCTTCAAGAATTCCACTACTCTGGATGGAACGTGAGATCCTGATCCTATTTGAAACAGATTTGTTTCCAAATACCTAAAAACATGTACAACTTCCACCAATACCATGCACAGTCAAGGAAACAAAGTCCAAGACTCCACTCACAGGCTGAACAATAATATCCAAGAATTCTCTCCCAAGAACATGTACAAAACCAATAAAACCATGTTCTCTTGCACTTTCCAAAGGTTTAGTTAACACTCCAGAGAAACCAAATGCCACACCCTGTGCTAAAGCCTCATTTCCTTGTAAAATGCCATCACCAACTCTTATAATTTTCCTTGAAGAAACCTACAAAAAATCCATAAAAATGTCATATAAGGACAATGAATATGTTCATATTTCTCAAATCTGTGGATTTTTCTTCAATTTAAATATAATTTTTATGTTCACCTGTTTTATACACAACTAAAGGAATTGTCCATCTATGGAAAGTTTGGCAAGTCCTTTACTCAGAGATGCCAATGTTGAGCTTGTCATACCAAGTAAATCTACTCCAAAAAGCAAATGCAGGGGATTATGTATCAAATATCTCCAAATCCGGTGGGTAATTGATGGTAAGACAACACTTTTTCTCATGAACACGTGTCTGTGAACAACTTTCCTAAGATGGATCTGACAAAGCAAAGAGTTGCAATGATCAGGAACATAACTTCAAATGCTGAATTGTTTTCTTTCCATTTAACATGAAGACTTGAAACAATCAATCTAAGATCACAACTATTGATCCATAAATTCGATCAGAATTATTCATATGTGGAAGTTGAATTGAGATGTTGCACTAACCTGCATTTTGACTATATTCCCAATAGTGTCAATTACAGGACTCCAAATACCAAGCACTCCATGAGGCCTCTGGACAGGTGATGTCTCTAGTGAAAAATTTAACCTCATTTCTGCTATATCAATCAAACTAACCCATAAAACAAAGTAGTTAAGTAAAGTTTAACCTCAATTACATTGACATTAAAAAGATTGTTCATTTTCATCTTTCAGTGATCTGAATGAGATTAAAATTTCTCTCAAATAATGCTTGAGAATAAGGAGTGCTTAAGAGCTCATTAAAAAGCTCTTCCCTTCATCTTGATCCACCTGCAGCACCTTGACATACTTGGTAAGCTCCTCATTACGGGATCTCAAATCACACCACCAGTGGAGTCAACTACACCCTCAGAGAAGCAGTTTCCTCATTTGTTGTAGATGCCTCCTCTACCTATGTTTGCAGGCCCTTCCAAGAGGGATATTGAACTTCCACTTTTTTTCCTTTTTGCATTTTCCCCTATTACACCTATTTGAAAACTTTAACATTACCTTGCAATTTTGCTATTTTAGACCTCCTAGACACCTAAGACATTGAAAATGGTCAACTAGACCTTATTACATTGATCATAAGACTCAAAGACCTGAAAGCCCAACTAGTTCTTATGGACTATGGGCAAAATTTATGTTCAATATATTATGCAAGTAAAAATAGAGAATTCTTATTACAGAATTTCACAATGATAAAGAAATTCCCAAAATTTATATAAGAAAATCTCAACACTAGAGTAATGGTAAATCTACACAGTAGGCTACCTGCTGGCTACTTATTTTATAGCTTTTTTATTGAACAAGGTGAAGGTTATCATCTATTCCCTAGAATCTTTTCTTAAACGTATTTCCCTCTTCTACATTTTGGCTTCTAAGGTATGTTCTGTATGAGTTATGTATAACGTTGTAATTTGTAGTTAAGGTTGTTTTACTTGGAGATGAAAATTTTAGGAAAACCCTATCTGCCTTTCTTATTTCCTTGACATCAATTCAAAGGCCACCCAAATACCCTATCTGTGTTTCTTTTTTCCTTGACAATAATTCAAAGGCCACCCAAATATCTTTGAGGTAGTTGTGTTTCCATCCAACAAGTCGAAGAAAAAGCATGCACTCAGTAATATTTTAAGAGAGATTATTTCTTAGCATTCCCCATGTTAAGTACCAAATTACAGCACTTTTGTATGCGCAGACAGTTACATCTCAACCCTTTAAACATGGTTTACATTGGTCTATAAAATTAGTTTTCTAAAACAGACTCAATCTTAAATCAAATTTCTATTTGGTATCATAAATTTGAGTTCTATTGGTTATCCTTTGCTTCTATTTTTACTATATTAATAATTAAGTTGACATTTTTGGAATTGAGATTTATCCAAAATCCAAATATTAATGAAATGAATAAAACAATTGATAAAATATTTCTTGACTAATCCTCACAAGAATATGGCTCTTGGCTAGATATTCACAGGAATATGCCTCTCACTGCATATACTATCTTACATGCTTTAGAATACTTGTCTGAATTGGCTAGAATGTTGGCAAAGCTAGTAAGGGAACATTGGGTGCATTTGATTTAAGAGCAACAAGGTTGCGTATTCTATTTTAAAAACAAAATTCTTCTATGTCAATGACAGCTGGTATGGAAATGCAGCATTGCTTGGAGTTGTCATCTCAGAGATGACCATTGCATTCTTTAGAATTTTTGTGTGTTGAGTGTATGAAAGGCTTAGATCACAACTATGTTTTTCTAAAATTATGGTCTGATTAATTATGCTAAGCTACATTAGGAATGGCTTTTGCATTTGGGTAGCTGATTTATATTTATTTTGTACATTTTGCAATTTATGTGGGGCCTTGGTTTTCTTGCAGAAGAAGCAGAGTTCTGTGATGTTTATGGTTTTGATGATGAGCTATTAGATATGGTTCCCAAGCCTGTACTGGTTGTACTCTTCCTTTTTCCACTCAATCAAGCAGTAAGTGGATTTCCATTTCCATCAATGAGTACTTGAAAGTTGAAAAGTTGTAGACTTGTATGTTATGTTTGTAGACAATGGCTGGTATTTTGCACATCTATTTCTTTGCAAATATTTATTACTGAAGCCTAGAGCATATGCATATTAAGTGAAGAATTCAATTCTTTCTATTTAAATCATTGTCCAGTAACCTTAGTATGATCTTTTTGGGACTTGATATCCAGTTCATGTGGTTAAAAGTGACAATATTCTCATTTTCTTTCTAGCTTCTAGAAACTTATGTTGGATTAAGGACTATTTAATTGTTAGTGCTTGTGATAAATAAATGTTGAGATGCTCATTTGAACTGTTAGTTTATCTCACCAAGTTCATCATTGTGAAATATAACATGTAAGACTATTGTTTATTTGCATCAGTATAATGAAACAGTATTATAAATGCTTAATATTTTGTCAAAATAAATGACAAATCTAATTCTAAACATATGGTTGGAAGGAATTGGAATCATGTTTTGTATAGGCATGAAGAATAAAAGGTAGTTTTCAAGCCATGATACTGTCTTGTGGAGGAGAACTACACTTTCTAATAAAGTTCACTGATTAATTGCCATGTACCTAGGTCTTCTTTGGAAGCTTGGAACTTGAGGAAGGAACTTAAAAAACATATATGATACCATGGACATTGAATGCACTAGTTCAAATATAGACAGTTTGCACAATAATTATTGGGACTTTAAAGAAAAATTACCCATTGCAAGGATGAAAGCACACAAATGTGGCTGAAATGAGAAAAAAAGTGTGCCTACTACAATAAACCGTTCCCTCATAATTGGAACTATAACTGGTCTTTTTTTGCCTTAGCAGAAACCTGCCCAGCCTGTTAGTCTTTCCCTCTATCTCTTGAGTTATATGCCATATGTTTACATATCCAAGGGGCTCAAATCTGTTGTATTACATTCCCTTTACTTCCATCTTCCATCTCCTAGGTTGACTCTTTGGGTGTGTGTTTTTCTGATTTGACCTTAACTTGAAACTTCTTTGCCATGGTCCTGACATGGTCATCCAAACTCTCAAAAGACCCACAATATCTTGGTGCCAATGTTGCCAATGTTTATAACTTTTGATGATCAATGAGATTCACAATATCTTGGTGCCAATGTTTTCCTTCTTATGCGAATTCTCTAAAGATATGGTTTAATTTTGCAACCTATTAACTTTATTGGTAACTTTTTTTGGGGATTTTGCAGCTCTTCAGTTTGATTTATCTTCAGAAGCTACTACCCTTCCACAACCTTTGCGGCTTGATGAAACCATTTTATGGATTTGTTTTTCCCAGCCAAACCCCTCTTTTTTAACAGTCATGATATTTCCAAAGCCCATAGTGGTGGTCAAAATGTAACTGTTTTTCCTCTTCCTGATGATGGATCACAAAGTGTGGTCCAAAAAGTCAGTTTTAAAAATATTGATGAATAAGTTTTATTAGTTTTGGACTTGGTATTGTGATCCCTTTATGTAATGTACTCAAGGCCTGAGGTGTGACAAAAGCCCTTATATTAAAGTAATGCAAATAAATTGAAAACGCTTGTTCAAATAAATACAGTTTTCACTATATTTGTTGTAACTAAAAGAAAATCATTCAGCATGGATATAAAATTGCTTCAATGGAATGCAATATAGTTGTACACTTATTCATATACTTCCCTGCCCTATTTCAAAATAATGTAACCAACCCCACCTCCATACTCATATCCCTCTTTTCCTGTACTAGGGTTATGATTTCACAAGGATGGAAGGATGCAATTGTGGCCTAGACAAACAATGCAAAGGGTGTCAGTTATGGTATACTATGTCACCTCACAACCATAAGAAAAACTCATCCCCTTTGCCCCAGTAGAAATCCCTTTGGCCTGATACTATAGGCGTTGTATTCAGAAAACTTATTTGCATGCCATTTCTTATGGACTATGGGAAAAATTTATGTTCAATATATTATGCAAGTAAAAATAGAGAATTCTTATTAAAAAATTCACAATGATAAAGAAATTCCCAAAATTTATATAAGAAAATATCAATACCAGAGTAATGGTAAATCTACAGAGTAGGCTACCATCTATTCCCTAGAATCTTTTCTTAAACGTATTTCCCACTGCTACATTTTGGCTTCTAGGGTCTATTTTGTATGAGTTATGTATAACGTTGTACTTTGTAGTTAAGGTTGTTTTACTTGAATCCTAGTTGAATCATTTGTTTCTTAGCATTGCATCTTTCTTAACATCCAATTCACTTTCTACATAGCCCAATAATGGCAGCAATAAAAATACTTAGAAAATGTATTTCAAACTTGTATAGGTGGATAATGAGACAATGTAATGAGCAGATATGAAGTGTTTGAACTCAGAAAATGATACAGTGACCAAGTAAACACAATATATGTTTCCAAAATCTGCTACAACAACACTAACCTACATTTACATTCATTTTTTGTTCATTTATTACATAGACAACAAGAATCCCAACCTGGTTTGGATGTTGGAGTTGAGACAGTGTTGTCAGCGACCTAGTAATAGATTTTACCCTTAAATAAGGGTAGCGACCAACCTTCTAAACCTTCCTGAAGCCACATGCTTGGCTGGTGATGGTCATCAACTCTACTTTGTCTTTGCCACTAAAGCAAGTCCACATAATGAAATTTCTCTATCTTAAAATGTAAAAGAATTTTTGCAAATAGTTTGTAAGTTTGCATTTCCAATACCTTGTATACCTGTCAAACGTGGTTTTCTAAATGTTGAAATAGTTTCATTCCCAATTAAAAAAATCCCGTAAGAGCAACAAAACAAAGTTCTTTATATTGATGTTTAGTAAAAAAATATGAAAGTATTGCTTTGGAATTGCCTGAAATGCTTTTCTTTCTTGCAAAGTAGTAGATTTTGAGGTAGGAATGGAATTTTAACAGAGTGTTTGTTGTTTCCTCTCTTTAATGTGATAATTTTGTATCTTTCCGATGGTCATGTATCTGGATTGCCTTTGTCAGGTTTTTGAGGGTGGGAATCCCAATTCAAAAGAAATAGTCCTTTCAAACATGGCAACAACTTTTGACCGGATTCTGTTATAGTTTGAGGTTTGTTGCTTCAAATCCTCTCTATGTAATTTTTTATGCTTTAGTTCCTAAATGATGTAAAGAAAAAACAATTAACACATTACACTATATTTACTCATTTGAACAAATGCATAATTTCTTCTGTTTCTTCCTTTATTTCAGGATCCTTTCACATTTTCTAATTATCATAGAGCAATACAAGAGCCTTTTGATTACTACATGTTTGGACAAAATTACATTCGACCATTGATTGATTTCAGGTATTGTTGTTGTGATTCCCAAGAAGGTTTTAGTTCTTGTTTTTTAATCTGATAGGATTGGTTGTATCTCATAGGAGGGTTTCTGATTGTAGATTTAAGTAGTATTTGATCACCCCTAATAATATAGAGGTAGATTATTTTTCCTCATGCTTTTTCCATTGAATTTTTTTTCTATTAACTATGTAGTTTTGACAAATGAACAATAAGGTTATTTTGATTTCTGAGACTAAAAATGACATCCTTGAGTAAAATTTTGAATGTAAGGGAGGTTTTTTATATGTTAGGCTTGCTAGGGGAATTGGATTGCTCAACAAGAAAAGATTTCTAAATTAATTTAGCTCTAACTCTATGTGAAAGATGATAGTTTGATGGACATACACAATTCTACTTGTATGGGAGTGATGAGAGCTGGATGGAACATCTAAAGATGTTCCAGATATGCTAAAGGAAAGCTACGAGGAAACTAAATTGATAATGTTTCAAGTTTTTTTTTCTTTCTTAGATGTTGAGTCTAATTAATAAGTTTAATGTTGTGTTGCAACTTGCAGTTGAGTATGTTGATATGATAAAGGCTAGCATTGTCGATCCTCTAAAAGTTATCAGAATTGCATTAGTTGATGTAGAAAGGTAAAACTATTTATCTTTATTATAATTAGTGGAACTTGCAACTACAATATCTGATAAAAATCTACTTCCAAATATGTTTTGATGTGCAAATTTCGAAACCTTATTTTTAGGTTGCAGCTCCAAATTGGAGAAGTAAAAGGTGAATACTAGCGAGGAAGAGTTTGGAGGAGCCGAAACCAATAGCGGCGGGAAAGTTGTGGATTTGCAAGGGGATTAAATGGGTCAAGCCCCTATAGGAGGTCACTGCCCTTCCAAAATGACTGCAGTTAAGGAAGGGGAAAACAATATAAGTATATGAAAATAGGAGTATTTGGTTTATATAGTGTCAGTAAGTTGTACAATGTCATTGAGACATTGAATGTAACCAATGAAATTTTGATTTGCCAATCAGGCTTAATAAAGTAAATTTTTAGAGTGGTTTTTTCTCCACTCATAAATACTGTGTTGTTTGTGTTTGTGTTTGATTAATTATATTTGTTCAAGAATTTTAGTCTACATTTCATGGTGCTTCTTCAACATTTGAATATCTATGATACTTGAAGTTTATATGCATTAATTTGTGAGGATTAATTAAGTTAGATTTGATTTGTAATGACTAAATATATGACTAAAGTAATGACTTACATGACTACATATATGACTAAATTAATGACTAAATAAATGACTACCATGACTAAATAAATGACCAGTTAACAACAATCAATGACTAAATTAATGACTAAATATATGACTAAATTAATCACTAAATATATGACTAAACAAATCACTACCATGACTAAATAAATGACTAAATTAACGACTAAATCAATGACCAAATCAATGACTAAATAAATGACTAAAATAGTTTAGTCATAAATTTGGTGGTGTTATAAATGACTACAAATAAACCACTAAAATAGTCACGTGACTAAAATTAATGACTAAAATATATGACTAAATAAATGACTAAATAAATGACAAATCAATGACTAAATAAATGATCTAAAATAGTTTAGTCATAAATTTGGTCGCGTTATAAATGACCAGCAATAAACTACTAATGGTCACGTGACCAAAATTAGTCATATATATGCAATTTTTAGTAGTTTATTTAGTCATGTATTATTGTTTTTGTACTAGTGGTAACACCAATGGATCATGTGTTTGTGCAAAGTATTAAAGATTATAAAGATGAAACATGTGTAATTAAAAATGCAAGAAAAGAACATGAAGCACCAATTAATGAGTACATATATGGGAACTTTTGTTGAAATGGGGATGATCTTTTTGTGGATGATGAGAGTCCTTGATAATTTTTTAAGCACCACCAAAGCATATATAACTATATAACTATAGTTTTGAATTCCTTTTGCCCTTTGTTTGCTTATTGCTTGTAAACTTTGGCCTTTTTTGTTCTACTTTACATACTCTTTTCACCTTCTAAATTTGGTTTCATGCTTTCCTTCCCCCACTTTCTGGGGAGGAGTTGACTATTTGCATTTCCTCTTTATATATTTTCCCTTTTTGGCTCTTGCATTTCCTTATTTATACCTACCCTCCCCTCACTCTTACTTATGTTATCCACTTTGGTTAATTCTTTGCCTACTATCCTTTTACTTGACCTTGATGCACACTTCTAATTTTATGCTCTATGCTTTACCACTCTAATTTTTCACTTTTTTTGCATTGTGGCTTCCTAGTTTGTACTACATCCTCATGCTTCTTTTAACCATGCATATTGCATGTATCCTTCATATTTACACACTTGTGGCATTTAACACATTTAAATCACATACTTATGCATGACCATTGATTGCTTACCATGATCTTATATTGATATACGATACTCTTAGAGTTGTTGAGCTTCCTCCAATGTCTAATTAACTGGTGCTAATGATTATGCACACAACTCAGTGGACCTGAGGATCCCTAGACTAAGTAGTTCATCACTCAAGAGAGGGATTCATTAAATCATCAACCAAGGAGTCATAAATCCTACATCGGTTGAGTACAAGTGAACGAAACACATAAATACAAAAAAAATATTTTAATCAGAATAAACTTCTATTTCTAAAAACAAAGTAAAGGAATACAAATAACTACCTTTTGCTACAGGAACCTAATGCATAAGACTGTAACCAGTTAATCGTTACACTACAGTATGTCCTAACTGATTAACCTTTGGAGTATGAAACAGAGTATCAATCTATAGATTCTAATTCAAAAATTGTAATGCATCATTCATAATTACATGAAATGGTAACTATCAATTAAACTCACAATGCATAATCTAATCTAGCAATCTAAATTGAAGTGGTTCAACAGTACCTCAAGTGGACCTTGCTTGAGTTGATGCGTCCACAAGAACTTGTTAATCACTCACTCAGAAAAGCATGTTATCAAAGTACTTCTTTATTGTAGTCTAAACAAAAAATTGTTGAACAAAATCTAATAGGAAATCTTATTCAATAACACACATATGATCTAGATCTCCTCGACAGGGTACCCCACTATATAGGGTTCGTGAGGG
>VDFB02153178.1:0-20559 GCA_007258455.2 Sequoia sempervirens | reverse complement strand
CCCCCATTTAGGTGTTCCCATCTCCATGGACAGCCAAAGGAAAAGAGATAAAGAAGTAACAAAAAAAAAGCACTACAAAAATAGTACTATGCTACTCAACCAAATGATAAAGGAGAGGAAAGGGAAGCTTACCACCTCCACCAAGAGCACTCAAGGTTGCTTGGGGGAAAAATGAGAGAAAATCAAGCCTTTGTTGCAATGGCGTGGTCCCAAACTTGCTCTACCAACATGATGGAGTGTGATATTGCTGCAATGGAATGCTTGAATGCTTGGAAGTGAGTGGAAATGAGCTTGTGAAAGTGAGAGTATGAGAACCAAGTCTGTCCAAGATTTCTTCCAACCTTTCTTCCAACCTCCAAATGCTAGTTCCAAGATTGAATACAAAGGAATGAGAAAGAAAATGGCCATATTCAGGTTGGTTGGCTGAAGGAGGCATTACAACTTCATTGCCAATGGGAAGAGTAATGCCTCTGTTGGCTCAACTATAGGAATATGCCAGGGATGTAATTGTGTTGCGCGGACATTTGTGTGTTACATGGGCATCCCCGAAATAAATTCCCCCACTGACACACAAAACAAGCGCCAAGTGGACTACCATCAACAGGCTTAAGTGGAATTAATCCTCCAACTTTGGTTTTCTAAAGTGTATAGAGGCGAAAAGGGGAATTACGCCTAGGGTGAAAATTCACTCTTATATATTTTGGCCCCACTTTAGCAAGCATAAGTACTAATGAGTGCTCGGTAAAGTAGATCAAGAAGAGAGTAGGGATAGAAACGTATACCTGAACCATTGAGGAAGTAATACTCAGTCTAGTGAACCTAAGGGTGTAGGAGATGCAAAGGACTTCATAGCTGCTCAGAACTATGAAGTTGGAGCAACAAAGCATCTTATAGGCCTACAGACCTGCAAGAAGGCAACCCTGAAGATCTCTAGCATGGAGGATGACACAAGGAAGTGAACTTTGCAGAGTCAAGAAGCATCGACATGTCTACCCGTAGACAGAACATGTCTAAAGTGTCGATACATCTACCTGTAGATATGACACATCTAAAAGTGACAACATGTCTACCCGCAATTAGAGTGTTTCTAAAGCGTCGATACGTCTACCTATAGATAAGATGCATCTAAAAGTGGTGACACATCTACTCGCATATAGCGCGTGTCTAAAGGGTCGATACATCTACCCATAGATAGGACACATCTAAAGTGGTGACACATCTACCCACATATAGAACATGTCTAAAGCGTCAATATGTCTACCTGCAGATAGGACGCATCTAAAGTGGTTACACGTCTACCCGCAAATAGAACATGTCTAAAGCGATCGGTCATGCAGACTGAAGAAATTTCAAAGGGGTCCCTTGGTAACCCTTGAAAAGGAGAGGGGTCCACTCAAGGGACATGTTGTTTGAAAGGTAAGGTCTAGTCAAGCTGCCCCCAAGCTAGACGTGAAAGGGTGAATGGAATGAGCCTAGTCGGGTTACCCCTAGGCTAGACATGAAAAGGTCCATTCACTACAAAGGATTTTGAATAAAGGGTCCCTCGGGAACCTGTCGTGAACTAAAAGGGGTCCACTCAAGGGACTTACAATTCAAAAGCAGTCGTTCATCTTAGAGCGATTCGTTATTGAGGAATCCTTTTGAAAGATGTTCACTTCATCAAGGAATTTGAAAGGAAGGTCATGCTCCCATGCGAGCGGAATTCAAAGTAGTTCCAACTTCAGAGGAAGGTCTTCAATTCCTTGCTTTACGAACCTGTGATGAAGGAAAAACATTTCGTTAGGGTTCCAATGTTGAAAATGTGCTTCTAAAGAAAAGTGTTGTAAAGACTTTCAAGATAAGATTCATTGGAAATGAATTCATTTTCTGAAAGTCAAAGTGTTAAAGAGGAACATTGTTGCACATAGGAGGGTAAACTCAAACAAAGAAGAGAGAAAGATAAAGTAAGCGATAAGAAAAGACAAATATAGGACACAGGGGTAGCCTGATATTTCGGGGTCAAAACTGCTCATAAATATATATAAGTATGTATAATAATAGTATATAAATGAACTGTCATCAACCCCCTACATATCAGGCCATGTGAGGAATGCACAAGAAGACAAAGTAAAATAAAAAATTAGGTCAACATGGAAGGGAAGCCTAAATACTCGCAACGCTTTGCATCGTCCCCAATTTATCAAAATTCAAGCACAAACATGGAAGAATGATGGTACAAATAGAAGAATGTTCACAATACAAAAACCACGCCTGTATCCAAGCACCGACAAGGGTGACAAGGATCATCCAAGCACACATAACATGAGTACGGAGGAACACATTACAAAACACACACACACAAGATCAAGAAAAGGGGTCTCCTCCTAACATTCCTTGATCAATCAAGGTCCTCTCCCTCGAGCTCCTATGGAGTCAAGGTCAGGGATTTCGCAAAATCATTGACAGGGTTAGGACTTCATCCAAGGAATAAAGCATGCATCCCATGGGAGCATTATGCTTATTATCGGCGGACGACACAGGCCATACCTGAGGCTCACCGTTAAGCTCGCCGAATGATTTGGGAGCGGTGACAAACTCAAGAGAAGTTGGGATTGGTTTTTTCACAAGGACAAAGCAGGTCATCACAGGGCCACCTTGCGAAGAAGGTGGGCTCCTCCTACGTCCTTTATGATGAGAAGGAGCAGCCTCTGCCTCCTTCATAGGAGGAGATGAAATCCTCCCAGATGAAGCTAAAGGTGCAGATGAGGAGGAGAATAGAACCACAGCGGATACGACTGAAGTCTTAACCATATCCATGGGTTTTGGGAAGGGCTAAATATCTAAAGGAGTGATAAACACCTATACTTGTTTAGGGTTAGGCGCATTGTTGCTCGCAACAGAAGTCAGAAGCAGATTAGGCAGAAGAGACACAAGAGGAAGGGAGGAAGAAGACATTGTAAGCGGCCCTAAAGCAGGGGCAGTCATTTCTTCCTCCTTCTATTGCGAGCCAGCTTGCTCGGCCAAGAGAGCCTTTTGCTGGCACTTGCGCTCATGTGCAAGGCAGTTTCTATGACTCTTGGAGTTAGAAGCCAGAGTTTGTGAAGGGGTGGGAGTTTCTTGCTCGACCATAGGAATGTCTACTATGGCTGTTTCGGGTGGAGGAATGGATTCCTGTACTGGAGAAGAGGGAGTAGGTTGAGGAGCGACAAGAGGAGTCAACTCGAGAGCCTCGGCAGCGGGCCTCTTTCTGCTCACTGCCTTAGGAGTAGGAGCAGTAGGAGGCAATGGAGGTCGAGACAAGGAGGACTCTCCTAGAGAAGCCTTCTTCCTATCATACCGAGTGGGTCTAGGCTTCATCGGCAGATCATGAAGCTCGAATGCGGGATGCTTAGGCTTTCACTGAGTGGGCACCAAAGATTTCTCATGCAAACGAGGAGAAAAACTTGATGGTACCACATCTAAGTGGGAAGAAGCATTAGACTAAGCAGTGGAAAAGGAAGAAGGACGATCACAAGACCGCTTCTCTTCTTTCCTCTTTCGAGCCTTAGTGGCATCGCTATCAGCCTTCAAGCAAGCCCTATGTGAGATAGCATAAGGTAAGGGAGGGTATCTTACCTTTGGCCTTAGATGTCCTTTCTTATAATTCTTATATGTCTTATGCAAAAGGTTCATCCTAGGAAAAAGGGGACTTGTAGACGCAGGCCACAGGTGATCCAGGGAGTAGCTTCCACGTACCACTAGTCGTCGATAGCTGGTTTTGTGGATCACATGCACGAAACCTCCATGGATAAATTTTAGAAATTTATGCACAATGGAGGGCACCGTGTTCATTGCCACCAACCAAGGGATACCCAACTTTACAAGAAAGATTTTAGACCCAGGGATGATATCAAACAAGAGGTTCATGGTCTTAGGCCTGACCAAGACTGATAGGACAATGCTACCCAAAGGGGGTACAGAAAGCCCATTGTGTGTGCGAATAAAACTTATAGGAGCATCGTATCCATCCTTATGTAAAAAATTTATAAGCATAATATCCTCAGTTATTATGTTCACCTATTACGTTGGATCCATGAGAAGACTAGGTACGATGTTTTCATTGATCCGCACAGGAATGTAGAGGGGAGATGGTTCTTTTTTAAAGCCCATCAGTAGGTCCTGTGAAGTACAGGTTATTCCAACACTATTCTAGACAGGCTGCGCATAGGGGATGGTTTGATGCAAAAAGGAGGACATTACGCATGCTAGACAATGCTTTCACAGAGTCCCTAAAGGTTAAAGGATAAGACAGTAACCCAATTAAGGTTTCGTTTTGCAATACTTTTGGAACCTTCCAACTGTATAACTGAAAATATGTTATACTTCTGTGAATCCTTGCATGCAAGGATACTCAATAATGAGTCCTTGCAAATCAATTCACAGCTCTCTATCCGAGAAGAGCAGGGATTGATATTGTGGCCCTCAGATTAAGCCCTCCGCTACCCCTCGCGAACATAATTCAAAACGAAATTCAAAGAGGAGAAGCAAGAATGCCAATCTCCATGAACTCGCTCTGCAATGCAACAATGAAAACTAATCTAAATGGCTGTAAAATGTAATAAACCAAACTAATTTATTGAAATGAAACTTTAATCTACATGCAATGCCATAAATGAATTATTTTGCAAATTAATCTACTATGAAGATTAATTAAAATGTAATATTAAACTATATGCTCTTAAAAAATAAGATGCTTTATAAATCAAACTAATGTAATTCAAATGATAAAATCTAAATTTGTAGCATAAGTCCGATGTAAAATTCGTGATCTTGAAATTATAATGAGAGGGCTCATTTTATAGGCAAAAAGTAGAATTGAAGGCAAATTCTAGCTAGCCGTGGGATAAATAGAAAATAGAAACAAATCTTGATTGGAATTCTTTTTAGTTTATTTCTTTAACTGATTTGTTTTTTCATCACAGATATTCTTGAGAGGATATTTCCATTTATTTTATTTAATTTAAGATGATAATATCTCTTTTAATAAAAATAAAATAAGATTATGTAATTTAGAAATGAATATAATAAAATAAAATAAAATTATTGCAATTAAAAATAGATTTAATTAAATAGCATCATTTTATTTAAGTAATATTAACTTCACTAGCTGCATTATTTCATTTATTAAAAGGGATTTATTTCTTTTTGATTAACAAAATTAATGAAGCATTCAAACCTTAGGGAAAATTGAAACATTTGAAATAGTTAAAGTGAATTGATTAAGAAATTTGATTTGAAAATGCATACAATCACGATCCGTAAAGTTGATGTTGACAAATTAAATAAATGGGGCCCAAAGTCTAGGTGACCATTTTAGGTTGCATACATTTGCCCCTCTTTGACTAATGTGAGGTCGACTCGGGATCACATGCAGTCAAAGAATGAAGTTGTAATGTGAGATCGATTTGGGATCACAAAACAACTCAGATGTGAGGTCAACTCGGGATCACATCTAGACAAACATAAACAAAAGGCCTTTGAACATGAGGTCGATTCGGGATCACATCCAAAGTGAGAGATAAGAATCTCAAGCAAGGTTGCCCCAAGAGAAGCAATTGATAAATTGATAAAGTTGAATCAAGGATTGAATTTTGATAGGTACTCTGCCCTGAACGTGGTAAATCGAAATGAGATAGAGGAGAAATAATAAATTGGAAAAATTTGATCAAATCAACAAAAGATAAGGTTCTTGATGTAAGATGAAAAATATAAGAATCACAACTCCGTGTAGATCAGCAAGAAAATTATGCCCTAAGGTTGAATTAGAAGAAAAGAAGTGGGGTGAAATCGAATGGAAAGAAATGGAGAGAAGGAAGAGAATTTGCCTCAATAAAGAGGATGCATCAAAATCAATCAACTGTTTAAGATAGGGAATTTCGATTGAGATCACGAAAGAAGATAAGGAAATGAAGAACGTGATCACAATTGATGAAAAATCCACAAGAAAGATGAAGGAGACCCTCTCAAACCCATAATACAGTCTAAAAGTGCAAATTAACATGAAGTCTAAATAATGCAAGCTACATGAAAATGCAAAGGTGTACTTGCAATAGGGTAACATAGGTTTTTGTTTGTTCATCATTCATTAGAGAATGTAAGAGAACTTATTTTCATCATTGGGCCATTATTACCGGACATCGGACAATCACACAATCATCACTAGTCACAAACACAACTATGAAGATATGAATGTGATTTATATCAGCTTGGAATGTTGAAAGATTCTAACATGAGCATCAAAGACATGAAGGTCAAGATGACTACAATGTTAGCTTACACAATTTAATGTAGCAAAACCACGCTCGCATCAAGACATAAACGCCGTGATTACCATGAGTAATGGTTGTGCAAAAACATTCAAGGATGATGCCATAAATCTCTTAAGTGTGTCAAGGAGACAACAAGAGACACCGAAGAGGTTCAAGACAACACCCACAAGCAGAAAGCAAATAAAAACATGCCCCATGCCCCAAGTCCTCTAGCTATGCATCACGGAGAGACTTATTAGACAAGGACACTCAACAAAAATCAATATCAGTCAGCACACAAAGAAAAGAAAAGATCATGGCATATCTCAAGCATTAAGTGTTGCAATTAAAAAAATTTTAAGTGTGTAAACTGACATTGAGTTCTGAGGATAAGGATCAAATGCTTGCAAGTAGGTAAGATCACATGACCGAACTGGATAAGACCAAACTGATAAGTGTTGAAAAACACACGATGTCAGGGGTTGTGTTGAAAAACACAGTTGGGTTAGTGTTGAAAAACACCGTTTGCGAGGTGTCCTAAAGACAAGCATATCCAAGAGACCAAAGCTAACACAGTGATGCCCCTAGACAAAGACAAAGACCAATTCCAAACCAAGGCAATAAGGACAAGGCATGATGGAGAAAGGCTAAGTGTCGAGGATGCATGCTAATAAATAGGGATGCAAAGGCCTCAAGTAGCGCCTGTTTCCAGGTTTTCACCACTTGGAAGAATTTTTTCTTTTAGGACTTTTTATATATTTATTTTTTTTTTGTATTTTTGCTACCAAGGTGCCTGTTTCCAGGTTTTCACCAAGGCACTTTTTTCTTTTTTTTTGAATTTTTTGTATTTTTTCAGCATCATATTTGAATTTTTTTTTGGATTTTTTGACAATATATCAATTTTTATTTTTTTTTTGTAATTTTTTAGTACCATATATCAATTTTTTTGGAAATTTTTTCAGGGTCATAATTATATACAAAGGATGCCCCCAGACAGAACGGGCATCAAGGATAGAACTTCTTCAGGTGCAAAACATTGATAGGCTCAGGGAGCTGCTCCCCCTCTTCAGTAGATAGTAGATAGGCACCTCAGGCTAAAAAAAGCTGCCGTGGATGATGTAGGGTCCAAGCCACCTTAGGGTCTCGGAATTTTCCCTTCTGCTCTCAATTGCTGGTCTAGGATTCTCTCGCAGGACAAGATCTCCTACTTGAATTTCTAGGGCTAACCTTTTGTTGAAGGCTTTGGACATCCGCTTTTGATAGACCCTCATATGGTCAAATGATGCTTTACGCTTCTCATCAAGAAGTTCCAATTCTTGCAATCTCATGGTGCGATAGTCTTCATCTGTAACTAGACCTTTGAGAGAGACACGAAGTGATGGAATCTCAACTCTAAAGGTAACACCGCTTCAACTGCATGTGAGGGCAAAGAGTAGCCCCGGGGCTTGGAGGCCTAATACTGCTCTATATATTCATTGTAATGGATTTATCCTTCAGAGGTGCCTCTACCATTCTTATGAACTGTTCTGTGCAAAATCTTGAGAATGGTTTTGTTTGAAGCCTCTGCCTGACCATTTCCTTGTGGGAAGTAAATGGAGGACCAATGTTGCTTTATCTTGAATCTTTAGCAGAGTTCTTTAAGGTCCTTGTTTTTGAACTAACCTCCATTGTCAGTGATGATCTCAGATGGCACTCCATATTGACAGATGATATGGTTTAAAATAAATAAAGACACTATCTTGCCTGAGGCAATAGAAAGTGGAACAGCCTCTACCCATTTTGTGAAGTAGTCAGTAGCAGTGATAATGAACTTATGCCCACCTGATGAGTTGGGATGAATCTTCCCAACAAGGTCAAAGGCCCATCGCTGAAATGGCCAGTGAGATCTAGAAGGAATTAGCTCCCTACCTGGAGCATGTATCAGGTGTCCATGTTTCTGACATTTTTCACAAGACTTAGCAAATGCTACTGCATCTATCTGCATCGTAGGCCAATAGTACCCTGCCCTAAGCAACCTTCTAGCCATGGAAAGACCATTAGAATGTCCTCCACATATGCCCTCGTCGATGTCAACTAGCGCTTGATCAAATTCCTCCTTTTCTAAGCACCTAAGATGTGTTCCATCTAGACCCCTCCTATACAAATCACCAGAGATGAGGGAATGGCGAGAGGCGTTGCGGATAAGGTTTCTTCTTTCAGATCAGTTAAATGTATCGAGGATGATGCCATCATGAAGATATGAGTAAATAGCACCATAGCGGGAGGATTCATGATTGACAAGGGTACAAATGACATGGCTTTCAGGTGAGTCAAATATGGGATATCGTAGCTCTTCCACCAGGAATTCATATCTGGACTCATGTTCCTCTAACTGAAGAAGTGAAGCAAGGGTGGCCATAGCATCAGCTGCTTTGTTCTTAGCCCTAGGGATTTGCTGAAAGGTGACAAAAGTAAAATACCGTCTTAATGAATCAACCATTTTTTGTAAGGTACCAACTTGTCATCTTTTGTTTGGTATTGTTCATTGACTTGGTTGGATGATCAGCCGAAAATCCCCATAGATATGTAGTTCTCGGTGATATTCCACCTCTATGGCCATTTTTAGTCCATTTGTCAAAGCCTCATACTCAGCTATGTTGTTTGTGCATGGAAAGAGTAACTTGTAAGATTTAGGAATAGTATACCCATGAGGAGAAACAAACAACACACCATCTCTAGAACCATTTTGCATGCAGGAACCATCAAAGAATAGTTTCTAGGATCTTTCAGTCATGTACATAAGATGCTCATCTGGAAAGTTGACTTGAATGGGCATATTATCTTAAATAGGGAAATTAGCCAGTTGATCTGCAATAGCTTGGCCTTTGATTGCTTTGCGCTCAATATACTCTATGTCAAATTCAGAAAGAATCATAATCCATTTAGCAAGTCTACCCATGAGAGCAGCTTTACCGAGCAAGTATTTGAGAGGATCAATTTTTGATATGAGGTGTATAGTGTGCGCGAGCATATAGTGTCACAATTTTTGAGAAGCAAACACTACTACAAGGAAAGCTTTTTCAATACTAGTATAATTAACCTCATAAGAAACAAGAGTGCGACTAATATAATATATGGCCCTTTCTTTCCCTTGTTCATCCAATTGAGCCAACAATGCCCCCAGTGAATATTTAGTAGCTGAGACATATAAAATGAGAGGTTTTCCTAGAATGGGAGGCATTAAAATGGGAGGATTTTCCAAGTATTCTTTAATTTGATCCATGCTCTTTTGGCAATCCTCATTCCAGACACATTGAACACCTTTATCCAAATTTTTGTTGAAAGGTTGTGCTCTATCTGCCAATTGTGAAATAAACCTCCTTATGGATTGAAGGCGCCCTTGAAGACTCCTCATTTGGCTGAAATTTTTGGGAGGTGGCATGTTTATAATGGCTTGAACCTTTTCAGGGTCCACTTCTATTCCTTTAGCTGAAATCATGAATCCCAATAATTTGCCAGAAGTAACACCAAATGCACACTTTTTTGGGTTTAATCTTAGTTGAAATTGTTCCATGCGATCTAGAATCACTTCTAAATTAGCCAAATGTGTTCCTCTTCTCTTAGACTTAGCCAAGGTGTCATCCACATAATCTTCCATATTCTTATGCATCATGTCATGGAAGATGGTTGTCATAGCTCTTTGGTAAGTAGCTCCTGCATTTTTCAATCCAAAGGGCATGACATTCCAACAATAAGTACCCTAGGCACATGTGAATGCAGTATTTTCTTGATCCTCAGGAGCTATCTTGATCTGATTATACCCAGAAAAACCATCCATCAAAGAATAGATCTCATATCCCACTGACATGTCCACTATCATGTCTATGTTAGAAGTGGAAATCATCCTTGGGCATGCCTGCTATCTCAAAGTCCTGTGCAGATCTCGAATGGTTTTATCAGGTTTAGAAATAGGTACAATGTTGGAAATCCAGTCAACATAGTCTATGGCTCTAATGAATCCTGCACCAAGGAGCTTTTCTAATTCAGCTTTCACTAAAAGAGCTATATGAGGGTGCATTTTTCTCAACTTCTATTTGACTGGTTTCACACCTGGAGCTATGGATAAATGATGCATAATGAGATTAGTGTCCAACCCTGGCATGTCTGAGTATGTCCATGCAAAGTTAATTTCCTTCTTTTGGAGGAACTCAGTATAGGCTTTCTTTTCTTCAGGTGATAAAGATTTAGCCAAGTGTACAATTTTTGGAACTTCCTCTGTGCCCAAATTAACAGCTTCTGTAGGTTCAACCAATACTGATGATCTGTCCTGGAAATAGCTTGGGAGACTATCAAGTACCCCATCCAGAGGGTGCCTCCTCGAGGCTTTCACCTTTGATACGCCTTTATTTTTATTTTTTGTTCCTGGATAATCGCCACATAGTGGGTTTCTACTTAACGTAATCCTTTATTCTTTTTCTTTCTTTTATGTTGTGACTAAGGTACTTGATGTCAGGTTCTGTCATACTGGTAGCCGGTTCACCGGTGGAAGAGACTACAGGTTCAATGGCATTTAGATAGCAGGTGATCTCATAGTCATTGTGAAATGTCAAGAGTTGAGGCTCTTGGTACCATTGAGACCAATCAATAAGGTTGGGGTGAACAAGGGGTAGGTTGATGACTGGTTCAAGATTAAGGATATAGGTGGTGTCATCTCTGGTGACTATAGAATTGGAATCTGTCAAGTTTCCCTCTAAAGTGTCTAAATCAGAATTTATCCTAGCAAGCGAAGAATCGTCTACTAATGCGACATGTGGGTTCCAATCTTCTAATCTAACCTATGACTCGTCAGTTACATCAGGTTAAGAACTATAAGCGTGGACAACATCCATATCCAAGTCAACTGTTGCATCTGAGAGTGAATCCCATTCAAACTCATGAGAGTCTATTTCTGAATTATTGTTGGAGCCTCGTGATGTAGAAGCCTCAAGATTTAGAAGAGGCTCCTCTCTTCTAGCAATTTGCTCAATCATAAAATTATCTGAATTATCACCATCCGTTGCAGCTAGGATGGAGACACTATCCATAGTCAATCTTGTATTCATATAGTCACTATCTATTGCAAATGAGATAGGAGGACTATCAATTATTAAATCTCTTGAATCTCCCCAAAGGAGATTTGTTGAAGGTACCCAATCATCTATTATGTCTTGTTGATTGGTCAAATCTGGTACATATTCTATGTCATCTTTACTATCCCACCTATCAGAAATGGGGACAGTGCATTTATTGTTGTTCATAAAGCCTAGGCCAACCGGTTTCTTAGACTTACATGCAAAAAGATCATGATTGAGTGGTTCGGCTCTAGCATCTAACCTGTGACTAAGAGGGCCATATCCTCGATAACCCATCTTCTTGACAAAAGTATATCCTCTCCCATAGGACTTAGGAGAGGGGGAGAAATTTTCATTGTGCCGGTATTTCTCCTCTTTGTATATCCAATCTCGAACAGCTACTTCCTCTTTTTCATCTTGTATTGGTACTGAGGATTCAACAAACTTGTCAAATATTGTCATTGCTGAAGATGATGGTTTCATCTCTTGTGAAGGCTTTCCATATGTCCTAGGGGAAACAGGCATCTTTGCAAAAGAGTCAAGTTGATACCCCCCCATGCCAAGGTCTACCGACTTAAATTTGTTTTGACAGTCTGCTAAAGTTGTTTCATAATCCTCTGCTGCTCGGTTAAGAGGGACATGAACATTAGCTGAGATTGAGTTAATTGATAAGGTGTTATCCCCTCGTATGCAAATTTTGTTCCATTGTAGGGGAACTTAACACACTGTGGTAGGTGTAGACTACATCAGCCGCATATCATGAATCCATGGTCTACCCAAGAAAATGTTGTATGCAAGGTCCAAAGATCAATTTGAAACAAGATATCTTTTTCAATCGGGCTAATCCCCGACAGAAGGACAGCCTAACTCTTTAGAACTTTGCTTCCTCATCATAGGCCTTTATGCAGGATCTTCTTTCTAGTGTCGCATCACTTACTCAATAGCCCAAAGTTTTTAACAAATTCAAAGTACAGATATTTAACCCAGCACCCCCATCAATCAACATGCGCCTGACATGGGTTTTATGAATCATGACTTCAATGTGAAGGGCAAGATTGTGTGGATGGCTTAGGGATTTGTCATCATCTTCAGAGAAAGAAAGGTAATGTGGGCTAGTAATGTGATTCACCATGCCTTGGAATTGGTCTATATCAATGTTGTTGGGGACATTTGTTGTGCGCAAAGCATCCTCAAGGATCTGCTTATGTCTAGGGGACAACTCTAGAAGCTCTAAGATTGAGATCTGTGCTGGAGTTTTCTGTAACTGATCTACAAGATTGTAGTTTGGTTTGAGAGCAAGTATGACTTTATAGTGACATTCTTGGATGCCACTTGCTTGGATTTGTTGGATGGACTCAACTAGGCCCTCCTCGAGAATAATAGGGGCTTTGACTCCCCGTAACAAAGATTATGGCTTGGGAAGAACCTAGAATGAGGACCTCTCAAAGACCACAACAGTTGGTCAAAAATAGGGGGAGAGTCATAACCATGGGGGTCCTTACTCCTTATCATATTAACACTTGGCTCCACAACTTCAAGCATGTTTATCACATTTTCTACCGCTGTATAGGTGTAGTTGATTGCAACTTTTCCATTATGTGATTTAGAGGTTTCCCCCTTGTCGTAATTAGGCAAAGGTTCCTTAAAAGCCTTATGATCAGCATTGGTATTTAGGCCATCAACTTGAAGCTTTCCACTTTCTATAAAATCTTGGACGATATGTTTTAATTTCCAACAGTTTTCAATAGTATGGCCGGGGCCATTATGAAATTTACAGAATGCCTTGTCATCCCACCAATGTGGCTTAGGATTTGGAATGTGAAATTTTGCAGGATCCTGAGGATGTGCCAAGTTGTTAGCAATGAGAGTTTTGAGAATATCCTCATATGAGTCACCCAATTTGGTAAATTGCCGCTTCTGGTTTTTGGGCCTCTCCTCATATCTTGGTTTACTTTCTTGTTGTGGAGGTGCATTAAGCTTCATTGCTTGCACAACCTTAGTCAAATTAAGAACACCTTGATCTCTTGATTGGGAAGAATCCACAACTCCATCATTGACAACTTGTTTGTTTTTGTTCCAATTGTTGTTCTTCCCTTTATCTTTATTGTTGTGTTGACCATTGTTGGTATTATTGTTATGTCTGGTCAAAATACCTTGTTCTTTTAGAACATCCTCAATGCGGCATGCAGTTTCAATCATGGTATCAAAGGAAGTGAAGACTATCTTTTTGATCTCATGTCTCATTTCAGGCACCAAATTACTAACAAGTATGTCAATCTTTTCATCCTCATGGATCGTCCTAGGATACCGAGAGCATTGTCTCCTCCACCTTTGCAAGAAGGTAACAAAGGGTTCCCCCTGATTTTGTTTCAAGTTGCATAGGTCAAACATAGTAACAGGTCTTGACAGATTATATGCGAAGTGTTGAACAAATCTATGAACAAGTTCTCTAAAAGTCTTGACAAGAGGAGTGATATTGGTAAACCATTCCATTGCTTGTCCTTTAAGACTCCTAGGGAACAACCTCATCAAATAGGAGTCATCTTGATGGAATTCAAAGCTCATAGTATAGAACTGACGCACATGGTCGTGTGGATCACCACCGCCATCATATTTATCATATTGTGGGAATCCCACCCTCTTTGGAAAATCTTTCATACTCACACTCTTGTCGAATGGATTAGGACAAATTGAGTCTAGTGAGAATGAGCCCCAGTTGCATCATTTTCTCCATCATTTGCTTCCATTTACATGGATTTCTTCCTCCTTGAGAGGGATTTCTTTGTATTTTTGCTATCCACATCAAAATTATAAGGGACTATGGCACCCTTGTTGATTAGACTTTCCAAGAACTTATCTTTGTTTTGTTCCAAATACCTCTCCACATACTGTTGGAAGATAGGCTCTTGTTGTATTCGCATGAAGTCTTGAGTATCAAAATCATAATGTGAGCTACCACCTCCATGTTGGGAACCAGGATGTACATGTTGGGAGTGTGGTCTTGAATTTCTGGGAGGAGTTTGCCTCCTATAGTGAGCATACTGAGAGGCCCTTCTTCCTCTAGGACTAGGATATCTAGAAGGGGTGCTTGACTGCCTTCTACTTCTTGGTGTTTTGGAAGGGGTGGAGGGAGGAGAATTATGTCCACTGTTAGCACCCCTTGTATTGTATTGTTTGTTTAATTGGTGGGCTAACTTCCTATCTTGCTCCTCTTGAGCGAGTTTCCTTTGTACTTCCAATAAAGCTTGGCTCTCTTCCTCAAGTTGTCTAAACTTTTCTTGCTTTGCAGCTTGTTCATCTAGGAAGGCTTTCTTTTCGCGTTCAATTCTTCTAAGCCTATCACTTGTGAACCTTGAGGTATGTTGAAGTGGTGAGCTTGGTCTAGACTGTTTGAACAAGTCATTGGTATACGTTGTATTGACATGAGCATCACGAGGTTCATTGTCTTGGTCTTCGTGTTGTGACCATTGTTCTTGGTGAGCTCGTCTCTTATACCTTTCCTCCCGTTGATGGGCATCCAAATATCTTGTATTAATGAGGTGTGAACCAAAGTTGATCATCATGAGAAGAATTTCCAAATATCATGCTGTTTCTCGTGGTTGTCTATAGATATCATCAAGATTTTGATCCATGGCTTCCCTCTCCTGCCGAGTGACAGTATAACTCATATCCATACCTGAGTGGGAAGGTGCTGAGGGGGTACTCAAGTCACTAAAATGGTTCTTTGGGTCAAAATAGGTTTTAGACTGACTCCTAGGTGATTGGTCAAATATTGGTTCCTTTTCCTTTCTCTTTTGACGAGTCTGAACTGGGGGTAGTTGGTTAAAGACTATCTAAGGTCGCTTTCCTTGGCTTACTTGATATCTTGTTGTGATTGACATGAAAGGGAGAGTTCAAGTAAACAAAAATTTAAGAAACGGCCAATACCCGCACTGATAAAAAGTTTTCCTTTGTCCCGAGAGAGATTTATGAATAGAACCTGGTAAATTGGTGGTGCAAACCAACGACTACCACAAAGGTGCTCAATCTCCAGAACAATTTTTAAATACATGGATCAGAGGATGACTTACACAAATTGTACTGAGTTTGAATTGTATGAAAATGGGTGGACAAGGAGACTACCAACACTCTCCAAGTGTGTTATCAAAGAGTCTAAAAATTTATCTATTTGACAGGAACAATTCCTAATTTGCCAATCTCAAGCAAAATCGCTTATGAGATCAAGGATCACTAATTCAAAAGGTCAAGGACACATAAACCCTAAATACAGAACAAGTCTCTAAAACTGGGACAAGTCACCTAATCGAAGAACTTAGTATTTCAGTTTGTTGTTTATTTTCAAAGATCAAGCAAGTATATCCACAGATTTTGATCAAGCACATAGGTTTCAATCAGACAAGTTGTGATACAAAAAGTAGTCAATAACAGATCTATCAAGGACAAAGCAACTTGATAGTATCGGGGGAGTCTTGTTTGAAGATGTTTGGACAATGTTTAAGACTCAAAAACAAACACATAGCCATCCCTACCAAAGAAAATGGTGAGAAGTCAAAACCTTTGCCCCATTGCTTATGCGCATACGTGCACCTCACACAGCCGTGTCACCCCCTAGAGGGCGCCCATGTTTTTGGTGTTTCCAAGGACTCAACAGTGTATGTTCAAAGGTTACCCTTGTAGCAAGGGCCAGTGTCGCAACCGCCTCCAAATGTCCAGGTGTATGCCTATGATGGGAATCTGTGTATGATCAACACATATACCTGAGATTCTTCCCTCCTCAAGAAGATTATGACTTTCTGAGGTAAACCGGTAGGCAACTAACTAAGAGGTTTTACTTGGCTTCACTCGCTCACAATAACCTTCTATGGCCTTCCGACACAGAGCTTGGGCCTGTGCCCACACTAACACCTCTAAAATCTACACACCTCCGCAAGGTGGCTCTGAGCTTAGTAATAAAAATGTAGCTTTTCCATGATGATCGGCCCAAGTCATGGAAAAGAAGTTACTATGGTCTTGGAGTCTTAGACTCAACAAGATCGCTCTTATTATAGTGAGGTGGAATCACTCCCAAGGATAGGTGTGTACTCACTCTGGGTCGCCTCTAGGTTCAACTTTCTGGGTGAAGCTCCCCTAAAGGTGACACCGACATGGCTCAATTCGCCTTAGTTCTTCTGATTCTCCCAAAAAGGAGAAGAAGTACACTCTCTAGCCCGCCTTTACCCAACACACAAACAACCTTAATCACGTTAGTTTCACTTCTACCAAATCCACACGCTTTTGGGTTTCTGATTCTCTCAATAAGAGGAGCATAATCCCCTGACGAGTGAAAGTGCTAAAGATTCACTACCTTGCTCCGCTCCCTAAGAGTTCGTCATATGAGTAAGATCATTAGGAGCCTGGATTTGTCCATGGTCATCACCCCCATGTAACAAAGAGCCAAATTTCCTACTCACTATCGAAACTCCTAAGAATTTTAACGAAGCCCTAATTAGACTATGTGAATTGAAAAGCAGGAAAACAAACACAATATTTTTTTAAATAGGATCTTTGACAAGCGTAAGTGTTTGTTTTCAAGTCTTTGTCGCGCGTCCTGCAATCAAACCGTTAGTGTGTTTCAAGTTCTCTGACTGGCGTCCTGCAGAAACTGTTATGCTCTGGAAAAAAATTTTAAAAGAACTAGAATTAAAAAATCTAATTTAATCTAGTCAAAATTTAATCTAAAAGGAATTAGTTAACAAAACTAAAATTAAACTAAATTAATCTAATACTAAACTAAAAATTTAAAACAAAACTAATCTAAATTAATAAAATTAAAAAAATCTAATCTAAATTAATAATTCTAATTTAAATTAATAAAGTTAAAAAATCTAAAGTAAAAAATCTAATTTAAATTAACAAAGTTAAAGAATCTACTTTAAATTAAAAAAATGTAATTTGAATTTTAGAAACTAAAAAAAGTATCTAATTTAAAAATCTAAATTAAAGTCTAAACCAAACTAACTAAAAATTAAACTAAATTAAGATTAAAAACTAAATTAAAATTAAAACTAAACTAAATTAAAAACTAAAAATTAAAAACTAAATTAAAACATGCATAAAAATCTTCAAATTTTATTTCTGAAAAATCTGTTTATAATGAGTAGATAAAAACAGAAACCCAGAAATTTTTTGAAGCAAAAAATAAAACCCAGAAATCATTTTTTGATCCAGCAAGCAGAAGATGAAAAAATATATTTTTTAAAGCATTTAGCCAGGTGAAAAATGACGCGTGATGGTTTTTGTGTGGCTATTTTCTTCAGATCTGTGAAAGAAATCAAAAAACTGAAAGATACCCAGATCGGATTTTGACCCTGGCTACAAAACCCAGAAATCATTTTTCCTGCAATTGAGTGGAAGCTAGATTAATGAATCAAAACTAAAAACAAAATTAAAAACTAAACTAAGAAACTAAAAATTAAAAACTAAATTAAAAACTAAAAACTAAATTAAAAACGAAATTTAAAAACTAAATTAAAAACTAAATTAAATTAAAACTAAAAATTAAAACGGTAAGCTGAAAATGTATAACCCAAAATATAAAGAGACTTCGCGGATTCTTGTAATACGCAAGCATTACCTAATAATGAGTCCTTGCAATCGACATCTTCACGTACTTCTCATCCAAGAAGAGCGGATTGATTGTGGTTCTCGATTAACCTTTGTTACCTTGTAATACAATTCAACTTAGATTCAAAGAGGAGAAGCAAGAATGCCAATCTCCATGAATCCCCGCTCTGCAATGCAAACAAATGAAAACTTTTCAATCTAAATGGTCAGAAACACAACCAAACTAATTTATTGAAATGAAACTTAATCTACATGCAATGTCATAAATGAATTATTTTGCAAATTAATCTACTATGAAGATTAAGCTAAAATGTAATATTAAACTATATGCTCTAAAAATAAGATGCTTATATAATCAAACTAATGCAATCTCAAATGATAAAATTCAAATTTGTAGCATAAGTCTAATGTAAAAATTCGTGATTCTTTTAAATGAGAATGAGAGGGCTCATTTTATAGGCAAAAGTGGAATTGAAGGCAAATTCAGCTGGAAAGAATGTGATAATAGGTAAAAATAGAAACAAATCTGATTGGAATTCCTTTTTAGTTTATTTCCTTTAACCCATTTGTTTCCCCTTTTTTTCATCACAGATATTCTTGAGAGGACATTTCATTTATTCTTTATTTGACTTTAAGATGATAATATCTCTTTTAATAAAATAAAATAAGATTATGTAATTTAGAAATGAATATTAATAAAATAGAAAATAAAATTATTTAATTAAAAATAGATTTAATTAAATAGCATCATTTTATTTAAGTAATATTAACTTCAATTAAATAAACATTATTTTATTTATTAAAAGGGATTTATTTCTTTTGATTAAAATAAAATTAATGAAGCATTCAAACCTTAGGGAAAAAATGAAACATTTGAAACAGTTTAGAATTGATTAAGAAATTTGATTTGAAAAATGTGACAATCATTGATTCAAAAAAGTTGATGTTGACAAATTAAATAAATGTGGGGCCTGAAGTCTAGGTGACCATTTTAGGTTGCATACAAAAGATCATGTTAATGCTTGAGTCAAATGGATAAGGGAAAATGTCTTGTAATAGATATCTCTTTGTTGGCCCTTGTTGGATATTTTGAAATTGTAATTGCAATTGTTGGATTTGTCTTGTCAAAGCATCTATTTGATTTGGATTTTCTATACTAGTTGAGTTAGGTGTGGTTGTGTCCTTGAGTTGATTGACATCAAAGTCTTTAGGAAGTTTAGCACCTTTGTCAGCTAATAGTAGAAGATACTTTTCCATGTCTTGCTCTAGCATCTTTTCCATAAATTTATGGAAATGAGGGTCTTGTTGAACTTTCTCAATTTCCTCTGCAGTTATTTCTTTCTCATGTGAGTTAATAAGAGGATCAGTGTTGCTATATCATCCCTAAGGGTTTTCTTCAGCCATGGCTGCTATTCTTTCATTTTCTTGTTCTCGTTGTTTTTGATATGCTGCTCATGTGAAAATAGGCATACAAACGTTTAAAGTTTTACTCTAGACTTTGATCTTGGATTTGATTGGATAAGTGTCAAGGTTGTTGATTTAAAATCTGATTTAGTCTTATCTAGTTTCGTGATGGAAGGATGATAAAATCCTTGATAGGGAAACTTTGACAAAAAATCTCAGATTTTGGTGATAATGACACTATGCAAGATGCTGCAAGATCTAGGTGTAGGGGTAAAGCTTTCCTTTTGTGTGACTTAAGTGTTCTGGACTGTGAAAAAAAATGTTCTGGACTGATGAAAACTTTGTTATCGATATGGGTAAACCGACAAAATATCCTATTAACTCTCTATTTTTCTAGTTTTATGGCGTGCTAAAATAGAGATCGGGCGCGCTAAAACAGAGACCGGGCGCGCTGAAACAGAGATACAAAGCGCTAAAACAGAGACCAGGCACGCTGAAACAGAGACCAGGCACGTTGAAACAGAGACCAGGCATGCTAAAACAGAGACCAGGCACGCTAAAACAGAGACCAGGCATGCTAAAATAGAACCTTAAGGTGTTTAAGACAGAAAAAACTATCTTATTCTATGAAACTCACTTGGTCTGGTATCATATTGGATGGCTGGTTGTGGGATGTATTCTGGATGAATTCTTTGACTGTGATTATGGTGTTGCCTAAGAGCTCTTCTTTGGAAATATGCTTGTGAATCTAAGGGAGCTACAACGTAGTTGTCTGTATAACTCTAGAGAAATCGTGATACCTATGAATAAAAGTCCTATGTTGGAGTAGAACTTTCCTGCTTTGATACAGAAATCGTTGTTTTCTTAGGAGTTGTTTGTATGCAAGTGTTTTCTTTGGTTTTCGGATTCGTTTGGCAAGAGATTTCTTGACAAACTTGGTGGATACCCAATCTCAAATCATGAGAAATCCACAAGTGCTTTGATTTTAAGGATTTTCTTTTGTGATGATCTTATTTGAGTTTTAATGATAGAAAACACAGCAATTAAGAATAGAATGGTTGTCTTTTAAAAATCCTAGAATCTAAACAAATAGTGTATGTTCTCAAGAATCAATGATTCTTCTTGGTTTTCACTAGTTTGATAACAAGATAAAACACTTCAGATAGACTCACTCCTAGAGATAAAAGGTCATCATT
>VDFB02153177.1:0-12438 GCA_007258455.2 Sequoia sempervirens | reverse complement strand
TGTCTCATCCTAAGCAAATCAACTATCAATCTATTTGAGAATAGTATGAGGGGTGCTACACCAAGTGCATACAATTTTCACAAGAATGAAGGTGCTTTCATTGATGTCAACTGGTCAAATAGTTTTCAACCAGTTGCTATTCTCATTAATGGTTGCAGGTTATTGGTTGTTCATGTCGAGGATATTGAGAAAATTGTATTGAAGAAAGGTTGCAGGTGTTCATTGGTTGCTTTGGGTTTTGCTCCGGGTTTTCCTCCTATGTTTCTGTGGTTCAAATATATTAATCATGGTTGTTGGAAGTTGCTATATCTAGATTTTTGGTTGTTGATTCATTGTACAATGTGAGTTATGTTTAGTAGTTGTGAGTTATGTTTCTGGCTAAGGTCCAAGAGAAATGTTGTTAGTCCGGATTTCTCTTTGGTAAATTTCTTTGGTAAATTCTTTTGACTTTCAGTTCTAGAGTTAAGTTGATATTATCGTGATGAAGATAATTTCAGTATCTAGAAGGATCGTGCTTAATTTTTTTATGTATTTTACACTGGTTTATCTGACCTTGTGTTGAACACTATCTTCGGAGTTGATGAAGCATGTTGGATCTATTTAGGTCCTCACCAAGCCTATGTTTGGATCGCCCTCATTCTAATTCTACCCTAGGATGTTTTTGCACTTACCGAATTTGAATTTAATGTTGGATGGCTGATTTTGGATATGTTTCAAAGTTGAAGATGGTATAAATACAAGATGAGTTAGTGGTGAAATGATGTACAAAGAGAGATAAGTGTAAATAAATAAGTAGATAGATGGGAGATTGATGAAAATCAATAAGTGTGTGTGATGCAAGTCTGGAAAATCAGTGCAAAGCCTAAATGTTGAGTTTTCAAATGGAGTGAGTTGAAGGTGTACTCTATCATTCATGCATGTCTACAAGTTGTTGAGAAAATTGTGGTGAATTTATCTATTAGATTGAGATTTTCTTCTCTCTGTAACATATCTCTTCTATCTTCTTTGTATCTCTGTGGTAGTGAGCCCTCCAGATTGTTAGCCCTATTGGACAGTGAGTCTGTGTTTTGGAGGTGAGCCTTGTTTCTCAAGTAGTGATACTTTCTAATTGGTTTTGGTATTATCTATAGTGTGAGTTAATACTCACCATGGTTTTTCCCTTATTGGGTTTTCCATGTAAATCTAGTGTTGTTGTGTTTGTGTGATGGTTTTTAATTTTTGTATTTGCACTTAGTGTTTAATCATTTAAGCAATGTTAAATTAGTTTTAGTGAATGATTTAAAGGTTTAAATTTGTTACAACTGATTCACCCCCCCTCTCATTTGTCTTGTTCAACAATTGGTATTAGAGCTTGGTTCCTTCGAGTAGAGCTTAATTGCTTAAGGAAGGAAGGAAGGTCTGGGATGGATAGAAAAGTTACTTATGATTATCTAAGGTTTGATGCAACTAATTATGCTATCTAGAAAATACTTATGGAAGAATATTTGGAATAATGTGGATATGATGTGGAGAAAGCTTAAAAGAATCCTTACACTCCTTCTAATGGTTTGAGTACAGTTGATGAGATCAAGGCACATAAAGCAAAAAATAAGGTGAAGTAAATTTTGAAGAAAAGTTTTGTACATTTTGAATTGATTAAGGTTTAGAATTTGAAGACTATTAAGAAAGTTTGGGATGCTTTTGAAAGGGTGCATGAAGGTGATGAAAGGTTCAAAGAGGAAAAATTGTAGAATTTGGAAACAATGTTTGAGCTCCTACATATGTTTGAATATGAGAATGTTAAATATTATGTACAAATATTGGATGAGATAGTAGCTGGAGTGTGAGGACTTGGTGCTATTTTAGATGAAACTAGGATTGTAAAGAATATTCTTAGAACTCTCTAGGCTAGTGCTTACAGTGAAAATGTATGTGTTATTGAACAGAGTATAGATTATAAGACTTACACTAAAGATTTCTTGTTGGGATCTCTGACATCATATGAGATGAGGAAGCAAAGTTTGAGAAATGGATTCAAATCAAAGACTGCTCTAAAGGCTACAAAAGTTGAAGATTTGGATGAAGAAAATCTTGATGAAGTAGAATATAACTTTGTGAGAAGGATGAGGAAAGGCTCTGAAAAGTATGAAGGTAAGTTACCCTTTAAATTCTTTAGTTGTTGAGAAATAGGTCATTATGTTGCAAAGTGTCTGGAAAGAGCTAAGAGGAATACACAAAGATATGAGAAAGAAAATAAAGGTTAGAAGATCAATAAAGCATATAATGTGAATGAAAATGCTAGTATATCTGATGAGGATTCCGATTATGAAGATCATGATGAAAATGAATGCTTATTCATGGCTATAAAAGATGAACCTACTTTTGCTAATTCTGAAAAGTAGGTGAAGTAAAGCCCTCTAGAGAAAGAGAAAAATGAAGGTATTGTCATCTTTTCCCTACATGCTAAACAAGAAAATAACTATTGGGTTTTTAATAGTGGATGTTTACATCACATGACTGGTGATAAGAGTAAGTTTGTTAAACTTGAAAAAATGTGATGGAGGCTTGGTTATGTTTAAAGATGATATTGGTGTTAAAATTTGTGGGAAAGGTTCAAGAAGTTTTGATCCCAAGCATAATACCGATGATGTCTACTATGTTAATGGTTAAAGGAATAATCTCTTGAGTTTTGGATAGATGTGCAGTAAAGGATATAATCTTGTGTTTGAGGATGAGAGATGTGAGATCAAGAAAGGATCTGTAACAGTGATTGTTGTAGGAAAGAAATTTGAAGGAAATATCTATCAACTTAAAGGTGTTGATGGATGATGCTTTATGAATTAGATTAATGACAGTTTGTCATGGCATCAGAGAATGTGTCACATGAGTTTTGATAACTTGGCGAGGATTAGTGCAATTTAGGTTGTGAGAGATTTACCAAGGATTACAAATCCTATTAATGCTATTTGTAGGAATTGTCAGTTTGGAAAGCAAGCTAGAAGCCATTATAGATCAAAGGAACAATCTACAATTGGACTACTAGATTTAATTCATACAAATCTCTATGGTCCTACAAGAGTGAGAATTCTACAAGGTGAAAGGTACTTTATGATTTTGAGTGATGATTATTCTAGATATACATGGGTTACATTTCTTAGAGAGAAATCATATGCAGTAGATAGATTTGATACATTCAAAGCTATGGTTGAAAATGAAGTGAATTTGAGGATAAAATGCTTAAGGTCTGATAGAGGTGGAGAATTCACCTCCCATGAGTTTAATATATATTTTGAAGTGCATGGAATAAAAAGACAGTTATCTGCTCTAAGAACTCCTTAGCAGAATGAAGTTGTTGAAAGAAAGAACAAAATAGTTCAAGAGGCCGCTAGATCAATGATTACTGAGGCTAGTTTATTGGAAGTTTACTAGAGAAAAGCTATTAATACTACTATTTATGTATTCAATCTAGTTCAAGCAAGAGAAAATGGTACAAAGACCCCCTATGAGCTATGGTATGGAATAATTACTACTGTTAAGTATTTCAAGGTATTTGGAAGAAAATGTTATATCAAAAGAGATGAAGAAACTTTAGTAAAGTTTGATGCAAGAAGTGATGAAGGCACTTTTCTTGGATATTCTACTAAAAGAAAAGCCTAAAAATGTTTCAATAAAAGACTGAGAAAGATTGTAGAAAGTGAAAATGTCAAGGTTGATGAAACAATGAAGAATTCAATTGATATTGATGGATATGTATTTGATGAACCTGACTGCGTAAGAATTGAAGAAATTGTGAAAGAATAGGAAAGGATGAGCAAGAGAAGTAGAATGAAGAAAATGAAAGAGAAGAAGAAGCTTCAGTGGTGTCCCCTAAGACACCTAGACATGTGCAGAAGAATGATTTAGAAAGTCAGATCATTGGACATAAGACAAAAGGAGTATTGACAAGAAGTAGAGTTGTTACTGAAGTAAATCTATGTTTATTTTTTGAGATTGAATAGAAGACTAGAAGTGAAGCTTGTAAAGATGAAAATTAGATGGAAGCTATGAAAGAATAACTTATGTAGATTGAGAAGAATCAAACTTGGGAACTAGTCCAAATACTGGTAGATAAAAACATTATTGGATCAAAGTGGGTATTCAGAAATAAGTTGAATGAGAATGGAGAAGTGGTCAGAAACAAAGAAAGGCTTGTGTGTAAAGGTTACTCAAAAGTAGAAGGCATATATTTTCAAGAGAATGTTGCTTAGGTGGCAAGAATGGAAGCTATAAGGATGTTATTAGCATTTTCTAGTCATAAATATTTTAAGGTCTATTAGATGGATGTCAAGTATGCATCTTTGAATGGTGAGTTAGAAGAAGACGTCTACATGGAACAACTAAAAGGATTTGAGTTGTCAAATCAACCGGATATGGTGTGCAGATTGAAGAAAGCTTTATATGGATTGAAGCAAATTCCTAAAGCTTGGTATGCAAGGTTAGATAGGTATTTGATTCAACAAGATTTCAAAAAAGGTGTGGCAGATAGTAATCTGTATTTTAAATTTGAAAATGATGAAATATTGATTGTAGTTATATATGTTGATGACATTATTTTTGGAGGAAATGAAACTATGTGTAAGTTGTTTGTGGAAGAGATGGAAAAATAATTTGAAATGTTTATGTTTGGAGAGATGAATTTCTTTCTTGGGCTTAAAATTAATCAAACAGAGAAAGGAATTTTTATTTCGTAGTCTAAGTATGTGAAAGAGATGTTGAAGAAGTTTGGTATGGATAGTTCCAAACTAGTATGCACTCCTATGGTGACTAGTTGCAAATTGGGTAAATATGATGATTCATCTAAGGTTGATCATAGAAAGTATAGATCTATGATTGGTGGACTATTGTATTTGAGTGCTACTAGACTAGATATTATGCATGTTGTCTATCTTGTGGCTAGATTTCAAGAAGATCCTAAGGAAACACATGTTGTTGATATTAAAAGAATATTCAGATATTTGAATGGCACTTTGGATTATGGGTTATGGTATCCTAGGGATACTGACTTTACACTAAGTTCTTATATAGATGTAGATTGGTTTGGATGTGTAGATGATAGAAAGAGTACAAGTGGTGGTGCATTCTTTCTTGGTTGCAAATTGGTGGCATGGTTGAGTAAAAAGCTAGATTTAGTTTCCTTGTCTACTATTGAAGTTGGGTATATTGTCGTTGCATCTTATTGTACACAAGTTCTATGGATGAAACATACATCGAAAGATATCACAGTGGTGTATGATGATCCTATTTCTATCTTCTGTGATAATACAAGTTCAATTAACATTTCAAAGAATCCAGTGATGCACTCAAGGAAAAAGCATATATCTATTAGGTATCATTTCTTGAAAGAGAAGGTCATGGAGAATGAAGTAAATCTTGAATATGTTCCCAGAAAGGATCAAATTACTAATATATTTATGAAGGATCTTCCTAAAGATACTTTTGAGTATCTCCGTGAGAAGTTAGGGGTCATTTCCCCTCCTTTCTTAAACTAGATGCATATGGAGATTCATTAGTTTGGTGGATCTATGGATCTATCTTTCTTCTAGACTGGTGTTTGTTGGCGACCTCTCAGGGGGAGCAGGTAGTGCCATGTATTGTCATTGTATGTAATATCAAAGGATAAATCAATGTAGAATATCTTTTTCCTTTTCCATTGAAGTTGAAGGGAGAGAGGAAGAATGTGAAAGAAGATTATCTTCTAAGGGGGAGAAATAGAAAGAAAAATCTTGAGAAGTGTATTCAGAGCTAGTATGTTGTCTTTGATGGTTTTTCACTTGATGTGTTGCTATCAATGACAAAGGGGGAGATTTTTGCAGGAATGAAAAGAATGAAGGTGTTGTCATTGATGTCAACTAGTCAATTGGTTATCAACTAGTTGTTGTTGTCATTAATGTCATGGTTACGAGTTATTGGTTGTTCATGTCGAGTATATTGAGAAAATTGTATTGAAGAAAGGTTGCAAGTGATCAGTGGTTGCTTTGGGTTTTGCCCCAAAATTTTCTCCTATGTTTGTGTGGCTCAAATTTGTTGATCATGGTTGTTGGAAGCTACTATATCCATATTTTTGGTTGTTGATTCATTTAGTGTGGGTATGTGCAAGATCATGATGGGCCAAAAAGTGGCAATATATGATGGAGTATTTGTAGAATTGTATGGGCGTGGCTTTTTTACCCAAAATTGGCAAATAGAAAGGGGTTTAAAGGAGATTCACCAAACCTTTCTGCCAATATAAATTAATGCTTTGCTTTAGTTAATAAATGGTGTATTATTCATTTTCTATTTGAATTCATTGAAGTCACAGTTATTATGTTGATTGAAAACATCTATAGCTTTCAACTTGATATCACATTTTGAATCGAAACATGTGTCACATTCTATATACATTATACTATAGGATTAAAAAAATCATGAAGTTTTGACCAAGTTAAGATTGGTTAAGGCGTCTGAGTTTTTTATATTTTTAAAATATGTAATAAAAACCATAATTAATTATTACTTGGAAAAATTACAAAAATATGCATCACATGGGACATGAGTCCTCTACTTATATCTAAAATCTTATAAAATATTATCATTTATTATGGATTAGAGATTAATTAGGGCGGGCAGCCTACTTCTTATTTTTTCATGAAATTTAAATTACTCTTTGCATTGAAATTTCAGATTACCTACTAAATTAGTTGTTTTTTATAAAATAAACCTAGTAGTTTAGAACTACGTTCAATTTCTACAAATTCTATTTTACATTTTTGAAATAATATAGATAACTTATTCAAATTTTTTATTTCAAGTTGCCTAACTTTGGTTTTTAAGTTTTTTACCACTTAAGGGCCTATTTTTTCCATGATGATCCACCTTTTTATGCATTGTGATTTATGTTTACTAGTTATGAATTGTGGTTTTTTGTGTTTTTGGCTGAGGTTTGGGAGAACTGTTGTTGGTCTGGATTTCTATTTGATAATTTCATTTGACTTTCAATTCTAGAGTTAAGTTGATATGATCATGATGCAGATAATTTTAGTATCTAGAAGGATCGTGCTTAATTGTTCTATGTGTTTTACATTGGTTTGGATTACCTTGTGTTGAACACTATATTTGAAGTTGATGAAGTGTGTTGGATCTATTTGGGTCCTCACCAAGCGTGTGTTTGGGCTTCCCTCATTTTAATTCCTCCCTACGATGTTTTGGCACCAACCTAATTTGACTTTAATGTTGGATGCCTAACTTTGGATATGTTTCAAAGTTAAATATGGTATAAATATAGGATGAGTTAGTGATGAAATGATCTACAAAGAGAGATAAGTACAAAGAAATAGAATAGATAGATGGGAGATTGATGCAAATGGTAGATCAGTGTGAAGCCTAAATGTTGAGTTTTTGAATGCATTGAGATGAAGGTGTACTCTATCGTTCATGCATGTCTACAATTTGTTGAGAAAATTGTGGTAGATTTCTCTATTGTATTAATATTTTCTTCTCTCTGTAACATATCTCTTCTATCTTCTTTGTATCTATGTGGAAGTGAGCCCTCTAGGTTGTTATCTCTATTGGATAATTAGTCCTGATCTAGACAGTGAGTCCTTGTTTTGCTAGTGAGCCTTGTTTCTTAGGTAGTGAGCCTTTATAATCGATTTGTGAGTTAATACTCACAGTGTTTTTTCCCTTATTGGGTTTTCTGAATAAATTTGGTGTTGGTATGTTTGTGTGATGGCTTTTAGTTTCTACATTTTCACTTAATGTTTAATCATTTAATCAGTTTTAAGGATTAGTTCTGGTGAATGATTTAAAGGTTTACATTTGTTACAACTAATTCACCCCCCCTCTTAGTTGTCTTGTTCAACAAAAATGATATTCTTCTTTCTTGGAGTATTCAATTAAATCATCCTGGTAGATTTCTAAAAATAAGTTAATGAAATCTGAAAAAGCTACATCCATAGCCCTCTGAAAAGTTGCACCTGCATTAGTCAACACAAATAACATTATAACATAAACATAGGTTCCTCATGGAGTAGTAAATTCAGCCTTATACTACTCAAAATCCTTCATTTTAACTTGATTATAACTAGAAAAACCATCCATCACAGAAAAGAGTTCATAGCCAGTCACCTTCTGCAACATGGCTTCCATATTAGGCAATGGATAACTATCCTTCAATGAGGACAAATTGACATTCCTAAAATCAATGCCTAACCTGATGTCCCCATTCTTATTTCTAACTAGTACTAGATTAGACACCCAGGATGAGTGTCTAATAGGCTTAATTATGCTAGCGTCCCTTAGCTCCACTAGCTCTTGCATTTTTGGGGCTAAGGTGGGATTGATAAGTCTTTGATTTTTCCTGAAAGGCTTTGCATCTTCCTTTAGAGGAATTTAATGCTAAAAGAATTCCTCCCTATATGCCTTCAAATCATCATAGAACCAAGCAAAGACATGCTTGTACTTTCTTAGCAAAGCAATCAACATTGCTTTGATCTTGGGCTTCATTTTCTTGCCCACATAAACTTTCTTAGGAGCATTTCCAATTCCTAAATTCACCTCTTCCAAATCTTCTAGATGGGCAGCTAATGTCTTAGCATTACTTATTTCTTAGATGTCAAAAACCATTTCTAAATCCACAAGACCTTTGGGGATCTTGTTGATTTTTAACTGAATCACTTCATTTCCAAGACTGTATCTTTTCCATCCACGATCTCAACAAAAGCCCCAAAATCAATCTCTTGACTTTCATACTCATCTACACATTTCAAAAATATTAAGATGTATTCATCATCATTGAAGACTTTCCAGTTTTGTATATTGTCAGGGATTGAAGGCCTTGTTTGTATCTCCACTCTATTTTGGCCTCTTTCCATCCAGTCAATTCCAAAAGCATCAAATTGTTCAATGGAATCCAAATGGCATTCCTATATTGCTTCAATCTCTTATTCTTCAATGCAAATTTGGATCTAACCTAGGATATCACCAACTCTGAATCACCAATTACTTTTATCTTTTTTATCTTGTGTTTTTTTTCTAACCTTAGCCCCAACAACAAGGCCTCATATTTTTCCACATTGTTTGTACAAACAAATGACAAAGTGAAAGAAATTTTGAATTATATTTCCACTAGGTGAAACCAATAATATCCCTACACTTGATCCTTCCTTGGAACTACCATCAAAATAAATGGTCCAAAGATCAGTATTACCAGACAATTTCTCCATATCATTCTCAATAAGTGCAAGTTTCCTATCATTTTCCCTTGGTAACTCTTCTATTCTAAAATCACTGATGTCAATATCTGTCATGACCCCTATTTTCAATAAGTAATTTATAATTCAAAAATACTATTTTGATGCATTTAATTTGGTTGAATGATTATATTGATCGTACTTCTCAAAGTTTAATTAAATGAATTAGTAGCGAAATAAAAGTGCAAATAAAAAAAAGGGGGGGATTTATTATAATTTAATTATAGATTTTATTTTTGCAAATAAAGGAAAATGTTTGGTTATTGTGAATAACTATTTTAATTACAATTGAATGGTATTTCTTTATTATTTATTTGGAATAAATATTTAAATTGCAATTAAATTATATTTCTTTATTATTTATTTAGGATAAATATTTCTTTTGCAATTAAAATGGTATTTTTTAAATATCCATTATTAATATTTATTGAGGAAGAGTACTTCATTTATTATTAGTTACCAACCATAAAATTTTATACATAAAAAGAAATATGATTTTTACTTTCAAGAATTGGTTATTGGGAAATATAGATTAATTTAATTAGTAGGGAAATACGAGTACATTGAAAACAAAAAGAATTAATTATAATTTAGTGATAATTTTTGTAGTTTAGAATAATTATTTTATTTATAATAGAATGACATTTCTTTATTATTTATTTGGAATGGTTATTTAATTTACAAATTAAAATGACATTCTTCATTATTTACCAAGGATAAATATTATGCAAGAAAAGATATTATTTTGTTTTCAAGAATTAGGTATTTGGAAAATTGCTGGAGAAAATCTTTTAAAAAGAGAAAAAAAAATAACGAACACACAATAGTTTTCATAAAATTTTCTTGAATGCTCTGCTCTGCAAGAAAAAAGGGAATAACTGAACATGGCTACGAGGTAGAGGGTTTCTAAAATATAGTACATTAAAAAGGGAGTAAAAAATTCAAGGAAGAACAGGAAGGAGAGGAAAAATCTACAAGAAGAGATTTCTATCAAGTCAAGAACGGGAAGGAGAGGAAACAAGAGGAAGGAATTCAACAAGAAAGCGATTTTTCCAAGTTTTCAAGTTCTTTGCCAAAGTATCTTAATTTTTAAATGTGGAAATCAATAATGTCTGTGAAGAGATTTACTTCTTTTGTGAAAACATTTGAATGTTTTACCCACTGGTACATTCTTTCTTATTATATATATATATATATATATGCAACTCCAATATACTTCTACAAACCCCCTTTATTTTATATTTTATACACAGAATGGTGATTTCCATTTGTCATTTGTATTAAAATATTAACTTAGTTTTTGGAAATAACATATATTTAAATATATAAATATATACCATATTGTATATATATATATATATATATATATATATATTTATTTATTTATTTATTTATTTAAACATACAATACTTATTTTCATTGAAAGAGAAATATATTTGAATCGTAGTCTTGAATGAGAAATTTATGTTATGTAAGTGTATATTGTTGTTTACCAATCATCTTGGTGCTGGAAAATTTAATGATATCTTCCATATATATACATATATATAAATTTATATACATATGTGTGTGTGTGTGTGTGTATTTGTGTATATATTTATAAGGATTGTGCTTATAATTAGATGATTGTAGTATTTTAAAGTAAATATTTACATGGTTGTAGCTTTGTTTATTATTTTGATGTAAGTGTGATTCCTGAAAGTGTTTGTATATATACACATATTTAATTAATTATATATATCTTTCCATTTAAAAAGGACAGATTGTAAGTTACTTCAGATGTAAATGTAAATCTCTGTATATCTATTTATATCTATATATGTATAGAAAGGATTACAAATACAATAAGTATGAGAGCAAGATTTAAAACTCAACAAAATATTTCTGCTTAAATGGGATATATTTTTGTATTGGATTGTTTCACTTATGAGTATCTATTCAAATATATAAATATATATTGTATGTAAATATGAATATGGGTAAACTTTACTTCCGTGTATATATATATAATTCTGGTTGTTGAATGTTTCTTTTAAAATTATATAACTTCATTATTTTAGAATAAATCATTTAATTAGAAACAAAAATTTTACTACCTTGAATGCAAGAACACACTTGCTTATAGTTATTTTTTTTATGCATTTGTGAATTGGGTAAGTTTTATTCATTAAAAATGTATACATTTCTGCTTGGAAGTATTTCTTACAAATGTCATGCAAATCTAATATTTTTTTTAGATTAAACCATTTAATTTGGAAATGGCTTATTGGATACTTTTAAAAAAGAAACTAAATATGAAGATACACATTTCCATTTAATTATCCATTGAAATGTTAGAGGAATGATTAAACCGAGTCAAAAGTGAAATATAGAAACTAGTAGTAGAATTTATTTCTTGTGAGCTTTTCTATTATGAATATGGAATTTGAGACATTTTATTACATTGGACCTATATATAGATGTAGATTGCAATCCACCTTGCATATTATGTATTGTGAATCAAATTGAGGATTTTATAAAAAAATAAATAAATGTTGAATCATACCTTACTTTATTAAAGTTTAGGTTCACTGATGACACTCTTCTCCTACATTATGGTTATCTCACTTAGTTGATCTTGAGATTTATTGCATAAGAATGTATACTCATATATATTCTCTAGCTTATATATGTATTCTTATACATACATGAGCTATACCTTCTTAACTCTTTTACATTATTATTTTCTTATCATTGAAACATCTTTGAATCAATGAAGTAAACATTATTGTTATAATTGCTTAGGCATGTGTGTATTTTAGTAGTGCTAGAATTACTTTCATAAAGCTTCATGTGATTGGTCGCCTTATGATTCTTAGTGTACTTGTGTGATACTTGAGAGGTCGTTAGAGGTAAAATTGTCCCAATTGTAAATACTTGAGAATGATTCAAATACTTGAGAATGATTCATGATAGTGTTGACATTATCATAACTTTATATGCAAAGATGATGCCTTGTTGAAACTAGAAAATGTATCTTGTAACCTCATGCTAGAAAATTGTGCTACTTATATGTTAAGAGTCCAGTTCTACGAATAATAGGATATGAAATGTGGACATGTTAAGAAGATAATTGTTATGTAGAAGTATTGTGTGTGCCTCTATAATTGTTGCTTTATTATTTAGAAATGTGTATTGAAGATGTAAATGGTCA
>VDFB02153176.1:0-10757 GCA_007258455.2 Sequoia sempervirens | reverse complement strand
TAGAAAAATATGATTATTTAGGTCAAAATATGGATGACGTACACGTGCATGGTATGGTTAAAAAAAGTGACTTTTAAATAGTGGTTTTTAGAAAAGCCTATTGAAAATCAATTTATATCATCTAAGTATTGAAATAAGTTACATATTTGGAAACTAGACTCCAAATACTACATTTTATGATCAGTGACTTTTTTCAAGATTCCATCTCTAAGTGCTTCAAATTTTAAGGTCAAATGTGTCGAATTCTAAAAATCGGGGAAAACACTTCCACTAAATGGCCAAAAGTGGACTCAACTTCTTGCCGGCACCATAATGTCACAAACCTCCCTTCTAAACCATTTAGCTCCAACTTTGATAAAAAATTTGATTAAATTGTTTCCATAAATTGCTTGATGAAAAATTGAACTAAAAGGTGTTTTGATCTGAAAACTTGCCATATTAAGCAAAATGCTAGTAGGAACATCCCCATAAATGGATTTTGAACCATCTCTCACAAATTTTGAGATTTAATTATTTTCTTAAATCTAGTCGAGCTACATCATTGCTTTTGAGGGTTCTAACTGAAACAATGGAGATTCTTCTTCAAAATGGTGAGAGACTTAAAACTTGAGGTTAATTGGAGCATTATTTACTAGGAACTATTCAACATAGAATTTGGATGCAAAAGTTTAAAATTTGGCAAGTTTAAAAACATGGCCAACAAGACTTTAAGTGGGAAAGAAGCAATCCAAAAGTTCAACAATGTTTAATTTCAATTTAGGTTATAGAAATAGATTTGTTTCCAATAAGGACACAAGGTTTCTTGGTATCTTTTACATCACATCATAAGAGAAAATATACACCAAGGTTAAGAACTACCACTTTCCATCCACAAACTTGTGGTAAAATATAAGTAGTAAATTACACATTGGATCAATTGTTGAGGCTACACATCCAAAAACACATGATGAAATTCTTTCATACATGCAACATTCATCCTTTGAGACAATCCAAACCATACATTGAATCAACTTCACTATTTGAGGCTTGCTTTAAAATTTCCACAAATGCCATTTGGTTTAGTGTCAATACCATCAAAAGACCAAGGAGAGTAGCTAAATAAAAAAGCCAACAAAACTAAAATATCATTGAGAAAGTAAAAATCATACACCAGAGCAACTAAAGAAGTCTCAAGAAAAATGAAAGTATACACGTGACCAACATAGAATGGAACGTACCTTGAAAACTACAGACACAATACAATTGTACTTATCAAAGGAAAAGCTTCAAGAAGGTGAGAAGCTCAAAAATATTAGAAATGCTTCAATTGAGATACCAAAAGTTGGGAAGAATTTATTCAAGTTGAATCAAACTCCTTACATGAGGTTCTTATCAATTACAAATGTAGAAAAATGTAGCACCTTAAGCCTTGTACACCTAATGAAGATGAAGGAAAAAGCTCATTCTACCTTCACTTAATGATCCAACTCCTCATTCATAATAAGTGGCAAAGGAAACACTATATTGTAGAAGAATGTGAGGCATAGATGAGTAGGAGACTTGATAAGTATTTATTGGTTTGTCATAAAGTGTGACTTTCAAGGAGATTTCCAACAAAAACATGTGATAATTTCCTCATCTCATTATTGAGTTTGGGGAACCAAACCTTCCTATTGGGGAGGTGGAATCTCAAAAGATTCACATTTTTTCCTAAATAATACATCAAAAACCAAAAGCCCACAACGATAAAATAATAAAAAAAACCTTGACAACAAAATATCCAAGAACTTGGATTTTTTTAAGTGTTATGGATTATCTGACAATGATAGTAGTTTTTAGATGAGATAGACTTGTAAGGAAATATATGTACCAAAAAAAATTCAATTGGGAAGTAAGCCTTAGTGTCAAGGTTCTTAGATTGATGTCACCATTCTTCTTCTCTATTGTACTGGCATCACTTAGGAGTGTTTGTGTGCTTTATAAGTCCCCTTGCATTGTAATTATTTATTTGAATAAGGGAAATTTTCATAAAAGAAAAGATTACCCATTACAAATAAACTATCAAGAACCAACAAATGACTTGACTATGATCTACTACTTGCATTTCACAAGTCAGGAAGTAGGCCTTAGGGTCAAGGTTCTTGGGTTGATATGTCAATGTTTTTCTTCTCTTTGGGACTAGTATTGCTTAGGAGTGCTTGTGTGCTTTATGCTTATCCCTACCTTGTAATTATTACTAATGTAAATGGGAAAAGGTCAAAAAATAAAAGAGTACTCACTAGAAATAAACCATCAAAAATCAAAGGATGACTTAAGTGTTATATACCACATGAAACTCAAAATCCAAAAAAAATATATCTAATTAATGTGGGAGCATGGAAAATCTAATCACCTATAAATAATAAATTCCCAAGTAACTTATATTGGAGGAAGAAGAAGTTTCTTAGGAGGCTTATGACTAAATTTACCAAAGGGTAGAGCCCAATAGTGTCACTAAAGTCTCTTAATTTATTGTGGGAAAACAAATTGTAAAGTTGTTTTTTCTTTCCAGATGAGAAATATGTGGAGGAGCTTAGTTGATTCAAATACAAGACTCCATTATGAAAGTGACTAGGAAAGAAATGAAGTAGTCTCTAGAGTACCAAAGAAAGGCAATCGACAAAGGTGTAGAATACACGCATTAGGAAGAGCTTTACTAACAAGGTTCCATAAAAAAATATTTTTCAGTCATCACATTGATGATGCTTTGCCCCAACTCTTTATTTAATTCATCAACCCTTTCATAGAGATGGTCAATGTCTTTAAGCTTGTAGTCCATTGATATCAAAACCTGGTACTATCTATATCAAATCACATTAATCCCCAAGACTTGATATGCAAAAGATTTAGAAGCAATGTGTCAATGTATGAAACAACACTATGATTGAAATCTCAGAAACAAACAAGAGGTATAGGAACATAGGAACATGGGTACAATTCAGTATGGAAAAAGAGGTACAATGAAAGAAAATAAAAAGTTGAGTTCTTTTTAAATTAAGTTGCCCAATCAAAATCATATATGCATATGGGAACATGGGTACAATTTAGTATGGAAAAAATGAGCTTGGTGCGTTCTAAATGTAGAGTACAACTGAAATGTGTAGGAGGGTTTCATTGATGGTGAACAACATTTTATGGGCTACAATTAAGAGTAACCTCTTTGTATGTGTAATCTCCAAATATAATGCAAGCTTAACAATCACCATTCCATGCTAGAGGTTTTTCCAAGGAAAAAATTCAAGTTGTTTGTGTGCATTTTTAGTTGTGGTATATAAATTTCCTATATATGTAATATGTGAATAAATGGAAGCTTAACATCACCATTCCATTTTAGCAATTTTCTCTAAAATCTGGGTTGTTTGAATACATGTTTAATTACCTTTAATCTCATTTTTATAATTCATTTTATTGTTGTTTAACAAGTACTATTGGCATAAAAATATGAATTCTAGCGAGCATATGAACTTTTTCAAATTGATAGATTTGTAGGGGAATTTCCATTTTAGTCAATATATGTGTGAGAAAAATGGACAGAGTCTATAGAAGCCTACAAAATATTACACATGGAATAATATATGCTTCTATTATCCTTTCATTCAGTAAGATAATATAGATTTATAGGAGTTTATCTCTTGTATTCTACGAGAGTTCCTATAGCCACTCATATTCATGGGATAAATAATTCCAAACAAACCATAGAAAATACTCACAAATACTTACAAACTAAAACAAACTAACAAATGACTATTATATGTATCATAAAGACACACTAACAAACCTTAAGATATGGGAATGATGTGATATTCCTAACAATATGAACTTAGTGCAATTGCAACATGCAAGTATTGAATACATCTACCAATGAATTTTAACTCAATTTGGAGCAAAATATAACTCACCATTGTTGCATGCAAAACATCCATGTGATGCCTATTCAAATTCAAGGTCAAAGACCTAAACCCTTAATGTCATGAACTCGATTAAAATTTCATAATATACGATATGGATTTACATGGAATTTAAAAAGAAAAGAGTTTAAGGGTGCCCATGTGGTTACATGAGCATCATGTAACCACAATTTCAATATCTCAAGTTGAGCTTAAAATGTGATTCCAATGTGATATTTGTTAAAATTTCAAAAATAAAATTGAAACTTCTTTTTTTAATTTTGAAACAATAAATTACAAGTAAAGCGAGCCAAAACAATATATAAGTTTTTAAAAAATTATATAATGCATATAAATTTTTTAAAAATGTGAAATACTAAAATGCTTAAAAATTCAAAAAATTAGCCTTACATCTATTAAATCAAAGATTAATTATATTGATATTTGATAATTAGTATCATGATATAAAAATTTATTTTAAATTATAATCACTTGAACATGGTAGACATATACTAGGAGGGGAATGTCATTATTTTTTAAGCATGGTATAACAATTCTTGAAGGTGGCTATATTTCCAATCATTTAGTTAAACTTATGGGTTTCCAAAATGATAACACATTTTTTCGTACAAAGGACAAATACCAGGGCTCAAGTTGCAAGTCTCCTAGTAACTATAATCACAAATTACATGGAATAATAGGGACTGCATTTCCTAACTTTGTGTGTGCATCAACTAAAAAAATAAAACCAAATTTTGGGTAATCAAGTATCCACACATAAAATAGAGACATTTACATGAAACAAAAACCCATAGTAATAAATACCTTTAACAATGAAATCATGAATGCTTATATTCCTTTTAGAACACTTCATTGTAGAGACACAAAGATCTACATTGATTCATGAACAAACCACACTATAACTTCATATTATAAATGACTATCATGTCTTCCTTTGTTTCCAACTAAATTCTCACTTATCCTTAGAAAAGTTTCCAAGTATCTATTATAATTGAACAAATCAAACTTGTTGATTATATTGCCTTCTTGTCTTCCCCCCAATGTGATGGCATAGAAGGGATGTATACCAACTTGTACTTCGATAAATCCCACCCCATGATGAACCAAATTAATTTCACTATTATGCAGCTTGTTTCCACTTGTTTTCATCATCAAACATGTCCACTAAGGCATGAATCTTGTTTTCCTCTAATTTTAGCATGCAATTTTGAAAATGCATGACATTCCAATGAAAGAATTGCACAATTCTCACTATTGATCAAAACCCTATTAAATAACACATAGAAAAACCCCATCAAAGAAAATTATACAATTAAGAGTTCCTTCCAATGATATACCTTTCAAAGCTTCACCAAAATTGGAAGTTCCACTCTTAAGTCCCTCATTCCAAGGAAATACAATTGCCTATATGTTGAGCACCTCTTTTAGTATTTTCATCCCCCCTCCCCCTAAAGATTTGTTTCCCAATCATTATTGACATAACAAACATCCAATATTTTAGTCACGACAACAATTGAAACACTATGATGTTGAACTAAAATGTACTAGTTTGATTCAATAACATGTTTTTAAGCATATGTTATAATCAACATGGAATTTAGCAATGTTCCAAGTTAAAGCCAAGGTATGGCTTTGCTTAAGGAAAGATAGACTCCAAAGTCAAGTTAAAAAACCAAACTCACTAAGGTAGCAAACCATTTTTGATCATAGATAAGCATGAGAAATGCAAATTCAAGTTATGCATGCCTTACATTATAGCCTTCCATTGAAGACTTCACACCTAATCCCTAATTTGAAAGAATACTTAATGTTGTAGGAGGCAACAACAAAAAGAAGATGACAACAAGAGAATTAGTAGATTGCAATGAAGACACTATTCAATCAAGATGGTTTTCCAAAGGGAAAGTCAGGAAGTCATACCAAGTATATTTCTAGTCCTTAAGCTTTTGAGGAACCGAAGGCCTTCCCATTGTGGTGTAATTTAAATCGATCAACTATAACAATTGAATTCTATTGAAATATATTCATCTTCAATAATTGTTGTACCATGTTTTTAAAATAATGGCATTCCCCTCCTAGTATGTTTCTACCATGTCCAAGTGATTACAATCATCTTTGTTAATGCTACATTATCTTTTATCTTTGTAATGTTTTTTCCCTTATATTTTTTTCAAAATTTCATTGTCAAGACTCAAAACCCTATTGTTTTTTTTCTATTTTTTTAATGTACAAAATTAGCATTATCGTATTCAACATAAGGCAATGATGAGAATAACCCTACATGGAAGCACACCAAGTGAGACCAAGGGCATAATGATTTCTAGTTATGTGGGCTTAATATGAGATGAGGAATCAACAAGCTAAAATTCTACCTTTCTCATTTTTTGAACATGATGTGAAGGTGTGTGCTCAAGTGCCCAAAGAAGTGAGGAGAGAGATGGATGCCCTACTTACCAGTTATAACGTAAATAAAATAAAATGGAAGAGGGAAAGGGAAGCAATGGTAGTGGTGATGAGTTCCAACCTAGAATCATCTACAAATTCTTTTATTGGACCACACATTTAGCATTCCTCTATTGAGTTCTTTTCTTCTTTTTTCACCAAATTTCTCCAATAATCATAAAATTCCAAGGGCATAACCTTTGCTTAAAGGTGTTGCTTAGAGCAAAGAGAAACACCATGGGGTGAAGATAGTAGCAACAAAGTTTTGGTACTACAATAATACCCTTCAATGTGATGAACAACCCATATTGGGAAGGCTTAGTCAATGCATTTAATAGTTGTCAATATGAGGTTTTGAGACTACGTATATAGGTTTTAGTGGCCCATTGCTAGATGAAGTTGTAAAAAACATGACTTGTAGTTGATCAAAGGAAAGTATGGTGGAGAAAGGAAAAAAACATATTATTAGATGGATGGACAAATGGTAAGAATATGAATCAATAACATTTTTAGTGGATTCAAGTGGCATGTTAGTGTTCTTAAAGTCCATAAATGACTTGCACAAAGTCAAGAATGCTACACTTTGTGTAATCTATTGGAAATGATGACCCGAGAGGTTGGGATGTCGTTGTCCAAATTATAACAAACAACACAACATATGTAGATATGGGGAGACTTATTTAAGAGAAGAATCCCACTACTTATTGGAGTCCTTGTGTCACACATTACTTGGATTTGATGCTTAAATACATTGCAAAGATTGGATGGATCAAAAATAAGGTTGAAGATGTTGCAAGTATGCAGCTGGTGTTGTCATTGATGTCAACAGTATGGAGATTGTTGGTGTTGTCAAGTGTTGGTGCTAGTATGGATGTGTTGTGTTTTGATAAGAAGGTGTTGTGGTGTTGTCATCAGTGTTTTCATTTATTTCTTGTTTGGTTGTGATGGATAAGTGTTGCAGTTGCAATAAGATCACTTGGTTTCCAAGTGCTTTTAAGAAATTTTGAATAAAAGAGTGGGCAGTGTGATAGAGGTGTGTTTAGTGTTGTGCTCTACATTTCTTCATGGTTGAAGATATGCTCGTGTGGCTTAGATATGATGATTAGAGGTTTTCAGATGTTTTGCATCCAAAGTTTCAGGTTTTGGATCGTTCTATTGTGGAAGTTGTGTCTGACAATTTATCTCTCTATGTAAAAGGTTGTCTAGGAGAAATGAGATTGATTTGCATTTCTTTGCACTGAGGTTTCTTGTCTTTTAGATTTGGGAACATTCTTATATTGTCAATATTTATCTTCCCTCGAAGTTTCTGGTTTTAAGTTGCTCCGCAAGTTCAGTTCTTATGTTGAAGTTCAGTGATAGTGTGTCTAGTTGCATAGAATGAAAGTATTCTTTAGTTTTAGGTGGTTGCAACGGTGGTGTTGGATATTTTGATGATGTGAAATATTTTGGAATATAGTGGAGTTTTTCATTATGGTCTACATGTTGTTTCTAGACCTAGAGAAGTGCGTATATGGTTGCTTGTAGTGTTAACCTGGCATGCTAGCGCTGTTTGTGGAGGTACCTTGTGGATTATGGATGTGTTGAGTAGCGTGGTGATATAGATTTGGGTCCTAGTTAATCCTTGGTGTGGTTTTCCTTCACTTCTTTCCATCGCAAAAGTGTTTGGTGCTGACCTATTTTGGTGATGCACGTTTGAGGTGCATGTGTTTCATTGAGGTTGACCTAATTGAGATTGTTTAGGTCGCGGATGGTATAAATGCAAGGTGAGTTGTTGGAGATGTTGTGTAGAGAAGTATTGTTGATGGTCAAAAGCAGTACAACAACATTAAATAGAATATTACTATTTTGTTTCTCTGAAGAGAGAGAAAGATGACATATAGTAATCTAAACTCCCAAGGTCACATTGGTTGGTTTTCAAGCATGTTGATATTGCTCAATGGTCAATATGATTGCTTAATGTTTAAGGGGCCTGCTGGTGTTGAGCTTCTAGATTGTTATAAGATCAAACATTAAACCTACTTTAACTAGGGGTTTTAAAGAAACAGAAAAAGATAGATCAAAGTTTTGGAACTGAAGAGAATGTTAATTCACCCAAGTAATCAGACTTATTTCCTTCCAAGGAATTCCTAAACTAAAACTGCAGAATAAAATCAACTTGTAATTTAGACACAGTTTCATTCATTCACAGTGCAAACTTTAATAGTAGATTGCAAATCATTATTTAAACAAAACATAAAATAAAATTCCATTCCTTGAAAGCTTTCCAAATCATATAATTAACCCAAGATAAATACCATTCTGGAGCATAAAATGAAGTAGATTTAAATCTGACTGCTCCTACTATTGGTGAAACAGATAAACAACATTTACAAATTTGGAAAAATCACTAGTGTACAGAAAATCCATGTCTTCAAATTGTCTCCATCTACACTAAGAAAACTTGAAAAAAATACATCACGGCCTTCTACTCTCGAGTTTCTCTACACTAACCCTAACCAGAAGAAGAAGATCCAAAAGAAGATAAAAAGATCCAACCTAGAAAAGCTAACTTTTTCTCAAAGTAAAAATATCAATTTTTACAGAGAGGTGAAAAATGCCATATATACACATGCCTTCAAAATATCAGCCTCGACTTAGGGTTTACAATATGTGTCGGTTTGTAGCAGAGTCGACCCTAGAAGATTTTGAACAAGGTCAAGGATGCATTAAATGCACATACCCTAATCATGCCTGAGAGATCACCTGTGGGATGGCCTTCGCATCTTTGCAACCGTCCAATTAACTTAGCCCTTGTGTCCACCTCAACTTCCTTGGAAAAGTCAGCCTTGAATGCTCCGCGCATTACACGTCGATCTACTTCTCGCCACCGACATCCCAGCTTGTCCTCGCGCTTTCTTCCTTTTCTACTAGCTGACCCCTTCGAAGTAGCATCGATGCCCTCTAACTGAATTCATGCCTTGATCATCCATCGAACTGTAGTAAATCCATGTCCCTATGCTTTGTTGATCTTCCTTACAAGAATAACCGAATGTTCAACTACCAACAAATACCCCTCCTATTGGTTGAACACACACACCACGCGGATCTTTCAAACTGGCCAAACATTACTTCAAATAGATCGGTGATGTCGTAAGGAGACACGAGTCAGTCTCTCACGCTAATGCCTACAATCGGGCCGCCATTCAAGATAGCTAGAACCATCTAAGAAGACTTCATATAGAGTCATATGGGGTCAAGGCACCATATCCAAGACCATCTAAGACTATCGCTATCTGGCCTGGACATCATAGCGATCCCATAAGAGCCATATCATCAGGTTTCCTCCATTAGCAGACATCCAAGATTCGACAAGACATCATTTAGTCTAAGCAGAGGTCGCGCTGTCTCCCATTATCACAATCAAGAATGAAACCATCGACGTAGACTCTTCGGGCCGCCAGCGACCTTATATCGAAGATAAAACCATTCTACTGTGAGTCTTACCGTCATATATAATTTCAATTAGCATCTAATGAGTCAACCGTGACTTCTCCTCACACCTACTGCTTCGTGAGACTTCTATCCGTTTGCGAGACATCTCCTCGAGGACAAATCCTTTCGGGCGCAGAGTTCCTCCGGCTCTGTAGGTCACACCAGTGAAAACCATTCTCCCCAACGCCGACCTTGTGAACAACCGTCAGCGAGAGGTCTTCAATCAGAGAGAGATAGAAAACTTCATGGTGACCAAAATGTCTAAGTGACCTGAGGATTTCAAATGAATATAACACACTGCTAGTTGGCAAGACATTCAGCTAGTCTCAGCGACTTTCTTCTTTGGGGAGTTTTATGCCAGATCCGACTAAGGCATACTTTCCAATAGACTTCCTTGTGAAATAACATCACATGTATGATTTAACCCTACAAAAAAATGCCTCCATTAGTCCCAAAAGCATAGAAAATATACCATTTCATCTCTCACCTCTTCATATATCCTTAAGAAGAAACCCAACTGGGCGAGGCGGAACCGAATCCAAACCGTGACATACTTATCTTCAAAACCGGTGGGCGAGCTTTCACAATGAAACTGAACTGGACCAAGTCGAATGGGGCAAGACACAAACCATCCGGGCTTAATCCACATTCATTAAGGCCGTTCGCCTCGACCCCAAAAAGGTAACAATGCAAAAACCAAAACCCGACACTCAACCAAGTGATCAAAACTAGAGAACAAAATGAACCGGGTAGAACTAGGACTAGAACCAAATCTGACCCTAAAACTTTTTCAAAGTTTCAGGTTCAGGTTCTATTTCGACCCCACCTCTGACAACACCCAAAAAGACGATGAAGAAAAAGACAAGGAAGAAAAAGAACGAGAGAAGGCACCCCATGACAAAACATAAGGAACAAAGG
>VDFB02153173.1:0-11179 GCA_007258455.2 Sequoia sempervirens | reverse complement strand
TGGGCATTCCACCGTAATGCGATGGTGGGTCCAAGAGCTCCAATGTAATATCACTTGTGATGTTTATAAAAACATCATTTCCTGCAAAATGATCATGGGATCAATAGTCTAAAAAGAGCAATCAATAAGTAAATTTCAATTGGATTATATAGAATAATAATTAAAACATTTTAAAGTACCTGGGACCTTCTCTATCTTTATGAACAAAGATGCGGAAATTTGTGAGAAAAGTGATAAAGAATGATATCCATCCCTCTTTCTAGAGCCAAATGTGTGAACCCCAATCCAAATACCTGCGAAACACAATGAATAAACACATTAGTTAGTCAATTGCAAGCATGAACAAGGATTCCCCATGAAATACATTTACAAAACTCAAAATAGGAAGAAAATAATGAAGAACACAATGGAAATGAAAAAATAAAGATTGAATCCTAATTAAGTAAGAAAAATCATGATCCCATGGGGGAATTGGTGCCAATTTGATGTGAAAATTGGCCCTTTCCCAACTCCTATGATGCAAACTTGATGTGTTGATGAAGATTGATCCACTTTGTTGATGTTGAAGAGTGCTCCAAGCTAAAATCTGCAAAACTTAGCTATGATTCAAGAATGATTGATGAAATTGGATAGATATTTGAGCATGGTAACTCTGCATAATTTGTGGATGATAAAATGAGGATATAAGCTCTTTATTTATAGAATGCCAAGATGGATGAATGTCCAAATTTGAGCAATGTGGGACTAACATTCATCCAATGGAAAGATGCCACTTGTCAATCTATGAGTGGATGGAGGATGTGCAAGATTTGAGGATTGTGCCAATAAATGCCTATTTTTGAATTTCAAATTTGTTGAAATGACTTGCAAGAGGGAAGGGAAAATGCAATAAATGCCACTTGGCTCAAGGCAAAGAACATGTAAGATGGAGTTATTGCCTTGTTGGATGTACATGTCCACTTGGAATTTTTGAATTCAAGCTTGAAGGATATTCCAAAAGATGCGTTGTGAGGAAAATAGAGATTTAATAAATGAATTAAATCTATTTTCATGTGAAACTTGCAAAATCTAGAGGATGGGACATGATAAGAGATTAAATTAATCAAAGTTAATTAATTTAATGAGGGATTAGATGATGTGACTTATTTGACTTAGATTTTAGGATTTATTTAAACCAAATAATGAGAAGAATGTGATAAGAGATTAATTAAATAAAGATTTTGATTTATTTAATTAAAAGAGATGGTGTTAGATTAAATCAAATAAGGTTTTAATTTATTTAATTTAATAGATAGACTTAAGAGATTTAATCAAATAGGGATAATTAGATCAGATGGATTGATTTAATTAACAAAAGAGAGAGACTTAATTAGATAAAATGATTTATTTAATTAAGAGAGGAATATTGATGAATTCAATCAAATAAGGAAATTTGATTAAATGGTTAGACCGAAGGATGATTCCAGATGAAATGATGTTAGTAGGTCGGGATCAGATGCACAATGTCAATCGGTATATTTTACATGTCTACAGTTTGAACCTTAGCATTGATGTTGTTGGGATTCATTCCAAGTGATTTAATGCTCTAATTTTTTCTCTAAACCCCAGTTGGGCTAGTGTTCTCATGGGCTCTTACCCTCTTTGCCCCTACTAGGTTGTTGTGCTCACGGATTTGGACAATTCATGTTGATGTTGTGCATTCTTGTTGGCAATGAGTTCCCCTATTTGTGGTCTCACTTGGAGTAGGCCAAGTTAAAAATCCCTCCTCACCAAGGAAAAAAAATCTTTGGCCAAATTAATGCAAAATCATTGCTTTTATTATTGGTTCATTGTGTCTAAAGCTGCAAATTAATCAGGCACATCATACATATCTAGAGGGTATCTAGAGTTGAATAATAGATTATTTATATTTGCACACAACACTAATTCCTAGATGGCTTGATGATCTCAGAGTTTCCTTGAATCTACTACTCTCGTGAAGGGTAGGGTCACTTCTAGTAGGAAGGCTTTCAAGGCACCACTAGTTTTGGGTTGGAGGAAATGCACTCGGATGATGCTCTCCCTCTTATAATTAAAATCCAAAGACTTGGATTATCACAAACAAGATATTGGATTTCACTTGATATTGTACTTTTACATATGAAACATCGTAATATATTATTATTATTATTAAAATATTATAAAGTATTAGATATATGGTTCTCCACATCTAGACAAGACATCAATTATAATTATAATTAGTCTGTGTATTGCATTCTTAATCATAATGATATTCACAAAACAGAGTGATTAAATTTGGTTTTATAATTTATATGGACTTATGTTTCCTAATTTATGAATAGAATTGTTCTTTTATTTTATTTTAATCAAAAGAAAGAAACCATGTAAAAAATGTATTCAAAAAAATATTAATGTTTTGCTTTAATGGACCAGTTGGGTTTGTTACATGTGGAATCAAATATTGGTTGAAACACTAGGGCCTATGAGCCTACCTATAAATTTTTTAGTAAGATAACTTATTGTGTTCCTTAAACATAGAAATGGCCAAGTCAAAGGCCCAGAAAAAGAAAGGAAAAACAAAGAAATAAAAAAACTAAACAAACTAAAATTGAGAAAGTCATGAGTTACTCAGGAAAAGAATGGCTCTTCGACTCTGAGATGATTGTTGAATATCTAGAGAATATTAATCTAAAGAAAAAGGAACAATTTGAACAGTCAAAAACCATTCTAGTTAAACGTAAGAAACCATCAAAAATTTGTGACATGCCTATTGAATATGGTCACAACACGTCAAAGCTAAGTAAAGATGATGCAGGAGCATCCGGCTGAATTTGTTCGCAATTGATTATCCCTGAAAATGATCCCAGCCATGAATTAAAGTGCAAGCTATCCATCTTCTCATATTCATCAATCTAGGAAAAAGGATTTTAAAGTTGAATCTGAAGCTAAGCTATTATTCATTATTTGAATCACTTGTTCATTAAATTAGTTAATATGCTCAATCTTTATAATAAATGAAAGTTTTGCTAAACTTGCAATGTGAAGATCAATTCAAAAATTTATATAAAGTGCAGGGAAAACCAAAAGACTGTGCCATTGAAGAAATGATTTTTAAAAGAGATCAAAATGCAAATAAAATAAAAATGGTTGTTGAAGAGGTTGATATGGACGAGAATGTGAGGGGGCGGCTGGAGAGTTGAAGCCCCATGCCTAGATTCAAAGTACAAAGAAAAAAAATTAGAAGCCACAAGAGGATACCAAGAGGTGTGGCACAATTGAAGGAGTGATTTAAAAGAAAAAAAATTACACTTTGTTGGGATGCCATACTAAGCAAGGAAAAGAAAAATGTGTAGATCTATTGTGAGGGGGGCGTGGCCATCTGGAGGGGAGATTTCCATTTTAAATTGCATAAAATTTACATAAAAAAAGGGGAGATTAGGGCTACATCAGAATAATCTTTGGGGTTTTAGAATTAAATTTAAAATGCAAAAACCAAAGAGGGCAGCGAACTAAGTTTGAGAGGGAAGAGCTAGAGGAGTAGGCAGCAGAGAAAAGGGGATTGTGCCATGTAATATCAAAGTTTGAAGTTTAAATTGCAAATAAAAATGAGTATGGTAAGAGGAGTTTAAAGCCATGGCTAGGTAGGTGAAAGGAGAGCAAAATGATAAGAGAATTGCAGCAATATTTGATTGGGACTAATGATATAATTGAAATTGGAAAATTCACAAGGAATTACTAGAATAGAGAAAATGTAGGATAAAAACATTGGAGGCTGATGAATTGTAACTAATTAAATGCCTATAAATTGTGGATTGAGAGTTCAATGCAATTGAATCGAGTGGTGTTGACTCTGATGTTATTTCATCTGAATTGGAAATTGTATGCCTGTGAATTTTGTTTATGAATTGAAGATAATTAAATTCATCATTATTGTTTGGTATAATGTTCTCAATTGCTGTCAAGCTGCAAATCAAAATTGTTCAGTTTTAATTTAATGGGTATTAAATCAAGATTTGAAGTTTGATTATGCATCAATTGGTATTAGAGCAAGGGATCTTGAGAGTGGAGAGGATCCACCAGGAGCTGTGGGAGAGTGAAAAGCGGTAGAGAAGACTCTCATGAGGACTATTACGGGTAAGAGGAGCCATGAACATCGAGAGCTTGAAGCCGCAAAGAAAAGTGTTTTGATAAATTGCAAGGTATGTGAAAATTGTTGTAGAAAATTGCAACAACGAATGAGATGAGTTTGAAGAAGAGGATTAGATGCATCATGAGGAGATCGGTGGTAATCCCATTTTGGGAAGAATATTGGGAGGAAGTGGAGAACCAAAATCTCCTTGAAGAGTTGAAAATGATTGAGGCAAGAATGGATGCCTTGGAAAATATTATTTTTCTCATGATATTTTCATCACATAAAAGAATAAAGAGGGTGTAGTAGAAGCATGTCATGAAGAAGGCGTGGTGGAAAAGAATGAAGATGCAAAATTTATTGCAACAAAAGTTGAAGGAGTTGAAGTAAAAAAGGAAAGTGTAGACATTAGCAGAAGTCCTCTATTTGACAAGGGGCCTAATGAGGAAGATTCAATGTTTGCATAAGAGATTGTGAAAATAGAGGCAATGTTCATCTTGAAGGGGGTCGCATTAGAGGTAGAGGTTGTTGAATGTACAGAAGATGTGGTTGTGGGTGCAACGATAAAGCATGAGGATGTTGTCATGAATGGAAAGGAGGAAGACAATTTTTTGGTGAGAGAAGATGAATGGTTAGAGAAGCTTACAGTAGTTCAAGGTATGAGATCTATTGCAATAAATGGTGGTGAGAAGATAGATGTTGCAACAGTGAAGCAAAAAGAGGCAAAAGTTAATTTCTATGAAATGTGTGATGTAGAATTTGCAATGGATTCATATGATGAGGTAAGTAATGAGGAGAAAGATTGTATAGTGATAAAGTGGAATACAGATACAACATATATGTATGTGGAAGTTGTAAGAGATTGTGCAGGAAGTTTTTAGTGGAGGTGGTTGGTTTGTATTGGGTCAAAACCCATGACAGAGGAGAAGGGTGAAGAAATTGTTTGGAGGAGGAGACCAGTACATGGTGGACACAAGTCCACAAGAGGAGAGAAGAATGGAGTGCAGAGTTCTTGGGGGAGGATACAAACGTTCTGGAAAGATGCTAGAAGAACAAAAAAAAGAAATAATTTGTAGGTATTAGTGTCAATGTGAGGGCATACTGCAAGTTGTTCACAACTTGAAAGAGTAGTTTTACTACTCAGCTCCGTTTTGTGAGCCTATACTCAAAAATTTTACTGGGTGCATCTGATGCAGGAGCATCTGAATAGATTTGTTAGCAATTGATTTTCCCTAAAATGAACCTAACCATGAATTAAAGTGCAAGCTATCCATCTTCTCATGTTTATCAAAATGGGAAAAAGGTTGTTAAAATTGAGTCTAAAGCTAAGCTATTATTCATTATTTGAATTGGTTGTTCATTAAATTAGTTAATATGCTCAATCTTTATAATAAATGAAAGTTGTGCTAAACTTGCAATGTGAAGATGAATTCAAAAATTTATATAAAGTGCGGGGAAAACCATAAGACTACACCATTGAAGAAATTATTTTAAAAGAGATCAAAATGCAAATAAAAGAAAAAATGTTGTTGAAGAGGTCGATATGGGAGAGAATGTGAGGGAGCGGCTAGGGAGCTGAAGCCCCACACCTAGATTCAAAGTACAGAGTAAAAACATTAAAAGCCACAAGAGGATACCAAGAGGCATGGCACAATTGAAGGAGCAATTTAAAAGAAAAAAAATTAGACTTTGTTGGGACACCATATTAATCAAGGAAGAGAAAAACATGTAGATTCATTGTGAGGGAGGCGTGGCCATTTGGAGGGGATATTTCTATTTTAAATTACATAAAATTGACATAGAAAAAGGGGAGATTTGGATTGTGTTAGAATAAGCTTTGGGGTTTCAAAATTCAATTTAAAATGCAGAAACCAAAGAGTGTAGCGAACTAAGTTTAAGAGGGAAGAGCTAGAGGAGTAGGCAATAGAGAAAGGGGGATTGTGCCATGTAATATGGTAGTTTGAAGTTTAAATTAAAAATAAAAATGAGTATGGTAAGAGGAGTTTAAATCCACAGCTAGGTAGGTGAAGGGAAAGCGGAATGAATAGAGAATTGCAACAATATTTGATTAGGAATGAGGATATTGAAATTGGAAAATTCAGGAGGAATTACTAGAATAGAGCAAATGCAGGACAAAGACATTGGAGGTTGATGAATTGTAACTAATTAAGTGCCTATAAATTGTGGACTGAGAGTTCAATATAATTGAATTGAGTGGTTTTGACTCTGATGTTATTTCATATGAATTGGAAATTGTATGCCTATGAATTTTGTTTATGAATTGAAGACAATTAAATTTGTCGTTATTGTTTGGTATAATGTTCTCTATTGTTGTCTGGCTACAAGTCAAAATTGTTTAGTTTTAATTTAATGGGTATTAAATCAAGAGTTGAAGTTTGATTCTGCGTCAATTAGTATTAGAGTAGGGGATCTTGAGAGTGGAGAGGATCCACTAGGACTTGCAGGAGAGTGAAAAGCGGTAGAGAAGAAGCTTGTGAGGGTTGTTATAGGTAAGAGGAGTCTTGAACAATGAGACCTTGAAGTCGTAAAGAAAAGTGTTTTGATAAATTGCAAGGTATGTGAGAATTGTTGTAGAATATTGCAACAATGAATGAGATGAGTTTAAAGAAGAGGATCAGATGGATCATGAGATCACTGATAATACCATTTTGGGAAGAATATTTGGAGGAAGTGAAGAACCGAAAGCTCCATGAAGAGTTGAAAAAGATTGACGCAAGAATGGATGCCTTGGAAAAATATTATTTTCCTAATGACATTTTGGTTGTAGGAAAGAACAAAGAGGGTGGAGCAGAAGCATGCCATGAAGAAGGCATGGTGGAAAAGAATGAAGATGAGGAATTTATTGTAGTTGCAGATGAAGGAGTTGAAGAAGTACAAAAGGAAAGTGTAGACATTAGCGAAGGTCCTCTCTTTGACAAGGGGCCTGATGAGGAAGATTCAATGCTTGCAAAAGAGATTGAGAAAATAGAGGCAATTTTTAGCTTAAAGGGGGTTGCATCAGAGGTAAAGGTTGTTGAAAGTACAAAAGATGTTGTGGGTGCAATGATAGAGCATGAGGATGTTGTCATGAATGGCAAGGAGGATGATGATTCATTGGTGAGAGAAGATGAATGGTTAGAGAAGCTTGCAGTAGTTCGAGGTATGCGATCTATTGCAACAAATGGCAGTGAGAATATAGATGTCACAATAGTGAAGCAGAAAGAGGTAAAAGTTAATTTTTATGAAATTTGTGATGTAGAATTTGCAATGGATTCATATGATGAGGTAATTAATGAGGAGAAATATTTTATAGTGACAAAGTGGAATGGAGATACTGTATATCTGTATGTGGAAGTTGTAAGAGATTGTGCATGAATGTTTTGGTGGATGCAGTTGGTTTGTGGTGGGTCAAAACCCATGACAAAGGAGAAGGGTGAAGAGATTTTTTGGAGGAGGAGGCCAATACATGGTGGACACAAGTCCACAAGAGGAGAGAAGACTGGAGTGCAGAGTTGTTGGCGAAGGATGGAAAATGTTTCAGCAAGATGCTGGAAGAAGAGGAAAAAGAAATAATTTGTAGGTATCAGTTTTAGCGTGGGAGTATGCTACAAGTTGTTCACAACTTGGAAGAGTATTTTTACTACTCAACTCTATTTTGTAAGCCTATGCTCATAAATTTTTTATCGGGTGTGTCTAATGTAGGAGCCTCTGGCTGGATTTGTTTGCAATTAATTTTCCCTTAAAATGATCCTAGCCATGAATTAAAGTGCAAGCTATCCATCTTCTCATGTTTATCAAACTGAGAAAAAGGTTTTTAAAGTTGAGTCTAAAGCTAATCTATTATTCATTATTTGAATTGGTTGTTCATTAAATTATTTAATATGCTCAATCTTTATAATAAATGAAAGTTGTGGTAAACTTGCAATGTGGAGATGAATTCAAAAATATATATAAAGTGCAGGGAAAACCAAAAGACTGTGCCATTGAAGGAATGATTTTTAAAAGAGATCAAAATGCAAATAAACAAAAAATTATTGTTGAAGAGGTCAATATGGGAGAGAATGTGAGGGGGTGACAGGAGTGTTGAAGCCCCATGCCTAGATTCAAAGTATAGAGTAAAAAAATTAAAAGCCACAAGAGGATACCAAGAGGCGCGGTATAATTGAATGTGATTTAAAAGAAGAAAAAAAATAGACTTTGTTGGGACGCCATACTAAGCAAGGACTATAAAAACATGCAAATTCATTGTGAGGGGGGTGTGGCCATTTAGAGGGAAGATTTCCATTTTAAATTGTATAAAATTTACAAAAAAAGGGGGAGATTAGGGTTGCGTCAGAATAAGCTTTGGGGCTTTAAAATTAAATTTAAAATGTAGAAACCAAAGAGGGCAATGAACTAAGTTTGAGAGGGAAGAGCTAGAGGAGTAGGCAACAGAGGAAGGGGGGTTGTGCCATGTAATATGGCAGTTTGAAGTTTAAATTGCAAATAAAAATGAGTATGGTAAGATGAGTTTAAAGCCACGACTAGGTAGGTGAAAGGAGAGTAGAATGAACAGAGAATTGCAACAATATTTGATCAGGATTGAGGATATTGAAATTGGAAAATTCAGGAAGAATTACTAGAATAGAGAAAATGCATGATAAAGACATTGGAGGTTGATGAATTGTAACTAATTAAGTGCCTGTAAATTATGGACTGAGAGTTCAATATAATTGAATTGAGTGGTTTTGACTCTAATGTTATTTCATTTGAATTGGAAATTGTATGCCTGTGAATTTTTTTTATGAATTGAAGATAATTAAATTCGTTGTTATTGTTTGGTATAATGTTCTCAATTGTTGTCTAGTTGCAAGTCAAAATTGTTCAGTTTTAATTTAATGGGTATTAAATCAAGAGTTGAATTTTGATTTTGCATTAATTGGTATCAGATCAAGGGATCTTAAGAGTGGAGAGGATCCACCAGGACTTATGGGAGAGTGAAAAGCGGTAGAGAGAATCTCGTGAGGGTTGTTATAGGTAAGAGGAGTCTTGAACTGTGAGAGCTTAAAGTCACAAAGAAAAGTGTTTTAATAAATTTGAGGGTATGTGAGAATTGTTGTAGAAGATTGCAACAACGAATGAGATGAGTTTGAAGAAGAGGATCAGATGGATCATGAGGAGATCGGTGATAATCCCATTTTAGGAAAAATATCGGGAGGAATATGAGAATTGAAGGCTCTGTGAAGAGTTGAAAAAGATAAAGGAAAGAATGGATGGCTTGGAAAAATATTATTTTTCTAATGATGTTTTGGTCACAGGAAAGAACAAAGAGGGTGCAACAAAAGCATGTCATGAAGAAGGCATGGTGGAAAAGAATGAAGATGAGTAATTTATTGCAGCAGCAGTTGAAGGAGTTGAAAAAGTACAAAAGGAAAGTGTAGACATTAGTGGAGGTCCTCTATTTGATAAGGGTCCTGATGAGGAAGATCAATGTTTGTAGAAGAGATTATGAAAATAGAGGCAATGTTCAGCTTGAAGGGGGTCACATCAGAGGTAGAGGTTGTTGAAAGTATAGAAGATGTGATTGTTTGTGCAATGATAGAGCATGAGGATGTTGACGTGACTTGCAAGGAGGAAGACAATTCATTGGTGAGAGAAGATGATTGGTTAGAGAAGCTTGCAGTAGTTTGAGGTATGAGATGTGTTGCAACAAATGGTGGTGAGAAGATAGATGCCACAAGAGTGAAGCAAAAATAGGTAAAAGTTAATTTCTATAAAATTTGTGATGTAGAATTTGTAATGAATTCATATGATGAGGTAAGTACTGAGGAGAAAGATTCTATGGTGACAAAGTGGAATACAGATACAACATATCTATATGTGGAAGTTGTAAAAGATTGTGCAGGAAGGTTTTGGTGGAGGTGGTCGGTTTGTGGTTGATCAAAACCCACGATAGAGGATAAGGGTGAAGAGATTGTTTGGAGGAGGAGGTCGATACATGATGGACACAAATCCACAAAAGGAGAGAAGAATGGAGTGCAAAGTTGTTGGGGGAGGATGGAAAATGTTCTAAAAAGATTCTAGAAGAAAAGGAAAAAGAAATAATTTACAAGTATCAATTTCAGCGTGGGAGCATGTTGCAAGTTGTTCGCAACTTGGAAGAGTAGTTTTACTACTTAGCTCTATTTTGTGAGCCTATGATCAAAAAAAATTTAGTGGGTGCATCTGATGTAGAAGCATCCAGCTAGATTTGTTTGTAATTGATTTTCTCTGAAAATGATCCCAACCATCAATTAAAGTGCAAGCTATCCATCTTCTCATGTTTATCAGACTAGGGAAAAGGTTTTTAAAGTTGAGTTGAAAGCTAAGATATTATTCATTATTTGAATCGGTTGTTCATTAAATTAGTTAATATGCTCAATCTTTATAATAAACGAAAGTATTGCTAAACTTGCAATGTGAAGATGAATTCAAAAATTTATATAAAGTGCAAGGAAAAACAAAAGATTGTACCATTGAAAAAATGTTTTTAAAAGAGAACAAAATGCAAATGAAAGAAAAATTGTTGTTGAAGAGGTCGATATGGGAGAGAATGTGAGGGGGTGGCTGAGAGCTTAAGCCCCATGCCTAGATTCAAAGTATAGAGAAAAAATTAAAATCCACAAGATGATACTAAGAGGCGTGGCACAATCGAAGGAGTGATTTAAAAGAAAAAAAATTAGACTTTGTTGGGACACCATACTAAGAAAGGAAAAGAAAAATATGCAAATACATTGTGAGGGGGGGATGGCCATCTAGAGAGAAGATTTCCATTTTAAATTGCATAAAATTTACACAGAAAGAGGGGAGATTAGGGTTGCGTCAGAATAAGCTTTGGGGTTTTAAAGTTAAATTTAAAATGAAAAAACCAAAGAGGGTTGTGAACTAAGTTTGAGACGGAAGAGCTATAGGATTAGGTAGTAGAGAAAGGGGGATTGTGTCATGTAATATGGCAATTTGAAGTTTAAACTGCAAATAAAAATGAGTATGATAAGAGGAGTTTAAAGCCACGGCTAGGTAGGTGAAAGGAGA